>VDFB02121899.1:0-14889 GCA_007258455.2 Sequoia sempervirens
CTAAACCTGGTGTGATGAATGTTGACATAAATGATGATAACATGAGCAATAATGAACAAAATCCTATGGATGATGACAAACAAACTCCTATGGATACTAATGACCATAGTCCTATTAATACAATGATAGAAGCAATCAAAATCGAGCCTCATAAACAACAAACCATAATGCCCATTGACATTACTTTCTCTTCAGAAGAAACAATAAAAAATACACCTAATGGTCCTCTTTACATAGCAAACAGAATCAATGATAGGCCCACTCCTGGGATTTTAATTGATCTCATCTATGGATAGAATGTGATCACAGAGGATCTCTTATATGTGTATGAACTCACTCAAGATAGATATGATAAACTGAAAGCATGGATTAAAACACATGATGGTTTTGCTCATGCTATGATGGGCTCAATCACACTCCCTTTACAAGTAGTACCAAAGAAATCAAATGTATCATTCTATGTCATATCTAATTTGGATCAATTTTGTGTGGAGTTAGGCTACAAATGGCTTCACTCAATGAATTTGGTCACATTCGTTGTCCATAAGTGCTTAAAGTGTCTAGTCAGCAATGAAATATTCACTGTGAACCATAGTGGCTTTAAACCTTTGTCTTCTCGTGGGAATTTTTCCTTAGACTATTTTTGGCCTGAGCCAATGGAACCTATAAAACCCTGTGAGGACTTCATTTTTCTATCCTACCAAAAGTTTAAAGCAAAATACATATCCAAATTATCCCTTGAGAATTTTCCTCCACCTATGATCAAACCTCCACCCCTTGAAAAAAACAATATTAAGCTTAAAGCCCTTCTGACTAACAAAGACCCATTCATCAAAAATCCCTTTCCTATTTCCTACAAAAGACCAAGAGAAAACCAAACAAGTCATAATCTACCTCCTAAGAAAATTTATAAAGCCAAAGAGAAAGTGGTTGAACAACCTTCCATGGTTTCTTTTGTTCTTCCCTCACAAGAAGAAAAGGAGCCTATGGTTGACAAGCCTACTCCTACACAAATGCAACTTGAAAACCATAATAAAAGAAACAAAAATGCTAGAGAGCATGGGCATCGATGTTGTACTATTGCTCAAAAGATGAATGAAAAGAACAACATAGAAAATCAAAATCTGAACTTGACAGAAGCAATAAATGGTGAACCTCCTCCCTTACTAGAACCCACAGATCCTACATCTCCAACATAAGGACCAACACCTTCTATGTATATTACCATTCGTCCTCCTATTGTGGTTAACTTGGATGATGATGAAGAAACCACTAAAATTGATGAGAAAGTTCATAATGAGCTGAATTTGTTATTTTCCTCTTCTATGAGCTTAGATGATAACAACTGTGACCAAGTGATAAACCACGTGTTGAACTTGGTGATTCTCCTAGTACAACACTTGATGTTGTCCCTCTCGCTAGTGATATGAATTCTACATATACTGAACAAGACTGAGATACAAATGACTTGCTGGATAGTTGACTCACATGTGCTTTAATAGTCTTTTTTCTTTCCCTCTTTGTTTTTGGTTGATTGCATGTGTGTAATGTGATCCCCCATATTTTTTGATGTTTTCTCTCTATGTGCATTCCTCTATTTGTACCTTCATTCTTCTATATGTTGTAAACTTTTTCCTTTTCATTGATCTTTACCTTTCTTTCATTTTTGTCTTGTGTTTTCTTTTTGGGGATGACGCAAGGCATCGAGACTTGTGTTTTCTTTTTGGGGATGACGCAAGGCATCGAGACGCCCTATGTATCTTCCATGTTGACCAAAAATATTTTTCATTATCTTTCTTTTTTCTTTCCTTTTTGTCTTTTTTTCCTTTTGGGGATGACGCAAGGCATCGAGACACCCTATGTCTCTTCCATGTTGACACAAAAGGTTTTTCATTTTATTTTCACTCCCTTTGTGTCATTGTTCTAGTTCTATGTGTATTTGGGGAATTGTTGACAATTTCAAGCTCTCCATTATCATTGTAGCAAAGATAGATACTGACCCAAAATCCATAGATCCCTTATGTGTTTCTAGGGGGAAACCTTCTTTTCCTTTTTCATGTTTTGGCTACTTTAAAGTAATTGCTCACAACTTGGTGTTTAACAATTTCTTTAAAGTGGGGGCATACATTGGCATTATTTTGGCATGATTTCATTTGCATTTATATTTTTCCATGTTCCTTGATGTCATTCTCTTACTTCATGCAATGTGTTTTTCTCTTTGTGGTAGCATTGGGAGTAATTTCCTTCAAGAGCTTGATCTAACTTAGCATATTGCATTCCTCTTAGTGGTGATGTGACACACTACATTCCCTAAGTTGTGAATCTTTTATTCTTTGATTGGTCCTCTCTTGGAGACATGAGGAACAATGTCCCCTAAGATTAAGACCTCACATGAACAAAGAAAAATCCCTTTGAACATTCCTCTTTCTTGTTGCATCCTCTTTTTGTACCTTATCAAAGTCATGGAGGTATGGCTTTGATATGGTCTTTTGGGGTTCACCTAGTGAGCAACTAGCTTCACTAGCCCTTGTGAGCATCCATTTTACTTTTTTCCTTATCATAGTCATGGGGATATGACTTTGATATGGATCCCTGGGGCTCACCTAGTGGACAACTAGCTTCACTAGCCCTTGTGAGCATGTGTTTTGTTTGCATAGTGGACAACGTGCTCCACTTGTAAACCTTTTTTGTACAAATATCCTAGACCCGGTCTACAACACGTTGGATGGCTAGTTGAAGCTTGATTTGTTGCATTTTTCTTTTTCCTTTTTCCTTTTCCTATCTTTGATGGTGTATGATGGCGATCTGGTTATGGATTCATATATCATCCACAAGTGTGTTCCTTTGTTCTTGTGTTGGTTTTCCATAGGATCTTGATCCTGGGGGCTTGGCCACCCCCTTGGTTATTGCCATCATATCTTACTAGCAGTCGTACATTTGAGCCCCTCTTGATTGTGTGGTTGGCTACTTTAGTGTGAGTTTGAAACAAGTTCATCCTCTCACTAAAGTGGGGGCTAAATGTAGTGTAGGAGAATGCATACCCTTGCATTTTCACACTTTTTTGGACTCACCTTGCTTTGTTTATCCTTATTTATGTCTTAATTGGTCTTATTTTTCATTCACAAGCCTAATAAATTATATCTTTTATGGCCAATCCTGACAAACATCAAAGGGTAAATGATAATTTAATGATTATGACTATGTGTCCCTGATTTTTGGGTTGGGACTAAGATGCCACCTAGGGCTTCTTTGTCCCCCAAATGTCTTGGGCCCTGATTTCAAATATGCCTTAAATGGGACCCTTTTTGGACTTTGTGCCCTGAGTTTCATGCCTCGGGACTAAGATGCCACCTAGGGCATCTTAGTCCCCCTTAGGTTATTTTTGGAATTTAATTTCAAACCTTGGATGGATTTAGCCTCCTTTAATTAATGAATTCATATGTCAGCTTGTTGTGGTGTAATTTTGGGATATTAAGCATGGATAAGTATAAATACAAGGTTCTTACACTCATTTTTCATATCCAATACATCAAAATTTTTGTGAGAGAATTCATCATAGCATAATTGAGTTCACAAGAGCATTCAAGAGTAGTTCATCGAGCATTTGGATCCATCATCAAGATTCAAGCATCATATCAAGGGTATTCTTGCATCATGTGTGTTTTTGAGCTAACATTTGTGATGTAGGTTTTTTATTCAAGCAAGCAACTCAAGTCAATATCTATCAAGCATTCCTTTGATTCAAGATCTACATCCAAGCTAGCAATCTCACACAAGTTTGAAAATTTCATAACAAGGGTTTGGTGTGTTGCAACATAACACTTTGTTCATTCAACATTTACCTCCATTATTTCATTTCATTCCAAGGTTTAATTACCAACAAGGGGTTTGACCAAGGAAAACCCCCATTTACTAACAATCAACAAGTTTTTCTCTCTTGCATGTTTGTGATTGCATATTTAGGTTGAATACTTGAAGATCATTTTGAAGTACAAAGTTGCAAAGTTGTCATCTTCACAGGAACTCACCTACAAGCTAGATCTGGAAGTTTCAGGGCTTGAGATCTGAGAAGAAGGAAGTGCAAACATTGAGCCTTAGAATCACATTTAGAGATTTTAGAAATTTAGAATGGGACTAAGTCAGCAGCAAGGATATTTTAGTCCTCCCAAGATAATTTTGTAGAGGTTCTTTTGAATCATGTTCCGAGATCTAAGGATTCCACATCTGCCCCAAAAAAAACAAAGGGACTAAGACAATAGTAAGGGCATCTTAGTCCTCCCTAGCACATTTTGACAACATTTTTCCATTTTTGGAATCCTCATCACATTTCCAAACTTCCCAAGTACATACATCATAACTTTTTGTTGCTTAATTTCATCATTTGCATCTATCATTTAACTTGCATTACTAGGTTTTGTGAGTTGAATGTTAAGTTATTTTTTCCAAGCCTTTGCTTGGTGGTGAACTCCTCAAAGCTTAAAGAACCCCCTCCTAGGTCTTCCTTGTTGAGAATTTACTCACCTTTGAGGCTAATAGTCAATCCAATTTGGGTTCCTAGGACATTATTGAATGATCGAAGGAGAATAGTGGATATAAATCATCCCCCCACCCTATTTTTTTTCTGGTTCAATATATACATACACACACACACATGTATGTACATGTATGTACACATAAATATATACATACATGTACATGTGCATGTACACACACACACACACACACACACATATATATAATATATATGTATGTATATCAAGTCTCTTTGGAGTTGTCAATTTTTTTATGTTATCTAAGTTGTAGAAGGTGAACTATTGAGCATATCTATCTATATAACTTGAACTATCTCATTAGATATAAAGTTAAAAATGTTTTAGGGGCTGATGCAAGAAGTTGGGTACACAAAAAACTCAAAGTGGAAATGTTTTTGCTGTTTTTCAGAATTTGTTACACTTGGACTGAAAATTTGAGGCACTTCCACAATGAATTTAAAAAAAAGTCAGTAAAATGAAATTTTGAATTTTGAATCTAGTTTCCAAATATGTAAATTATTAAAATATCCAGTTTATAGAAATTAAATTTTGATAAGGATCTATAAAAACCACTTTTTAAAAGTCCCTTTTTTTTACCATACCAAGCAGGTGTACGGACAACACTTTTTGACCCAAATAAAATTATTTTACTAATTCCTTTCAGGAAAAGAGAGCTAACAACATGAAGTTTGGGCTGGATTTTTTTTGTAATTTTTGGTTGAATTTTTTTTTTTAATTAATTTTTTATTGGCCTTAATTGATGTTTTTTCAAATCAATGTGTACGGACAACATAATTGGACCTAAAAAAAACATTTTTTGACTCTATTTTTTTTCATTGTGTAGAGAATTGTCTGAAGTTTGGTCCCATATAATTTTTTTACAAGAAACTCAACCAATACAAAGTTATTAAAAAACCAAAAAAATCTGATATTTCAAGTTTAAGGCCTAGTTTTCTTAGAAATTAATTAACAAATAGCAAACATAATCCAATTTTAAAAAAATATATATATTTAGAAATTAGACATTGTTTTCTTTAATGGGTTTTAATTTTATAGACTCATTCAGAAAAAAAGTCCATCATCTATGTTGTCAAAGTTGAACATTCTTCTTCAATCTGCCTTAGTTTTTTAGTTGCAGGTCAAAAGCTAAGGCTCGGATTGCCAAGCCTTTCCCAAGCCTAAAACCAACTCTAGATTTGGTATGGGAGATCAACTTTTAAATAACGCGTATGTGTTATAGAAATACATACGCGTTATTTAAATGAAATGCGTACGCGTTTCATATCGCATACGCATTATGTTTTGGCCGTTGGGAGACCGTAACACGCATGTGTTATGAAATGCATACGTGTTTCATAACACGTACATGTTTCTATAATAGCCGTTTTTTCCTAATTTGAAAATTACTGGTAAACCACGATTTTCCTGCAACATTCTTTTTCTGTAGTATGGTCTGAAAGTGTCATTTTATGCATTTTTTATTGCAAAATTGTCTTATGCAGGGCATATTCTATTCAAATTGTTGGAAGAGAAAAAGTGCAAGTTAAATTTTCTGAAGTGGAATCAAGTGCAAGAACTTTTTACAAGAAGATTTGGAAAAAGTGAATTTTTGGATGTACTCATGATGATTTTGTACTTCAGAGTTTATAGAAAAAATAATCTTCATAGTACATAGTTTTATTTGAATATTTGAAGGAGGTGGCAATTTTAAAATAGGTTTTCTTGAATTATTGTTTTTGTCATCAAAGAGGGTGGTAACCATGGGTGATAAGAAAAGAAAAAGAAAAAGATGTAGAAAGGTAATGACACCCGAAGAAATTCAAGCAAATAAAGATAAGGAGGCAAAAAGACAAAGGGAAAGGAGAGAAAGGATTCATTAAATGAAAGATTTGGAAGCATATAGTTCCAAGAATGTTGAAGAGGAAGCCATGAATGATTAAATGAATGTAGATGATGCAAATGTAGAGATGGTGAATATGGAAGAAAATGCAATTATGGAGACAAACCCAACTGTGCCTTCAACTTCAACTTTGAATGATATGCAAACAACTTCGGGTGTGTCTTTAAATCCACCTCCCAATGATATGGAAAATGCACCTATTCAAACAATCTATCCAGGTATGTGTTCAAACCCAATTTTTTATAATATTGATATTGCTTGTTTAGAAGAAGCTAGATACACAATTGATGAGATCAATAGTACTAAGGTTGAAACAATGCAGGAACAAGAAAATGATGAAATTATATCTTATAAGAATGTAAATGAGAATGAATCCCTAATATTGATGAAAATGAGAATGAAATCCCTTTTACATTTGAAAATGAAAATGAAACCCCTTGTGTGAATGAAAATGAAACTCCATCTATGGATGAAGGTGGAAATGTTTTTTTAACAATTGAAACAAATGTGCTAGATAACCTTCGTGGTAAAGTTTCTTCAAGACAAATTAGAAATTATGGAAATAAAATATATATATATTTTTTTTATAGAAAGAAATTAGGATTCCAATGTCAACTCATGGTGCAATTGATGAGAATGTTTAAAATGAGAAAAGTGATGAAAAAATTAGGTGTTTTTATAAAACCAAAAAAGAAAGATGATTCAGTAGAACAAGTCATATCTAGTGTTGCTAATGCTATTGATGTTATTGGTAAGAAAAGTCGATCAAAAGATAAGAATGCGGCTCGCCATGCAATAACAACTGCTCTAGTTGATAAAACAGCTTCAAATAAAAGAATGTTAAGTAAGATTAGTAAATGTATAAACTTAAATCCTAGAACTTTGATAAGAGCTGCTAAAAGAAGAGAAAGTATTGAAAAATATCCTATTAATCAATGTTGGAGTTTTAGTGGTAGACTCCCAAGATCAGACATGAAATTAACTAATGAAATTAAATCTTTAATCAAAAAATTTTGGTATGATAATGTAAGAGTATCACCTAAAATAGAGATGTCTTAAAATTAAGGGTGGGTTCCAAAATTTGTGAACCTCATCCAAAGCATCTCTTAGATATGACTCAAAGTGAATTATATAAAAAAAAATTAGATGCTTCAATCTTACCATTGAATATTAGCATAAGTCAAAAATCATTCGAAAAGTGTAAACCTTGGTATGTTAGAATTAATAAGCAACGAATCTCTTGTTGTTGTAAGACTCATGTACAATTTCATTATTATTATGATATATTTCGATATATACGATGCACTTTGCATGCTAACCAAATTATGCAAGACATTTGTGGTATTAATATGCCACCTGAAAGAATCAAAGATTTTATAGCAGGTTTGTTTTGTAATCCCTCTTTAAATGGAAACTAATTTTTTTTAAAAGGATGCATTTATGGAGAATGCGATAGATGTGGTAACTTTTCATTATTAGGAGAATTTATGCATGAAAGTAGTTTAGATGGATTTGGAAAATAATTAGTGGATGTAAAAAAATTTAAAAATATTGAGTATTCTTTAAAAGATGGTAAAATTGGAAAACGTGTTGAGCTAATTGTGGAAAAAGTTAGTGTGCATGCTTTTATTACTAAATTTAAAGATAAGTTTGTACCTAAATATGTTCAACATTCTCAGAATGCTCATTGGCTTGATAATCAATTTCGTTTATGTAAAAACACATTTACAATTGGAACTATATTGTCAATTGTTGATTTTGCTAAAAAATATACTCTTGCTCCACAAGAAGAAATTCAATCACAATATTGTAATTCAGTGCAAGTAGCTATATTTGTTCACATTTTTTATAGACATGCTGAAGATAGTACAAAAGATAATAGAATTTTTTTGAGAGAGTACCATTTTTATGTAAGTGATAATCGATTACATTCATCTGAGCTTGTACAATATTGTTTTGATATATTTAATAAAAAATTAAAAGAGAGAGGAATTCAAATGCTAGAACATCTCATATGGTCAGATAATTGCACGGGTCAATTCAAAAATGCTAGAATGTTTTATTGGCTATGTAGAGTTCATAAGGAAAATAATATCCAACACATATGGATTTTTTTTGAAGTTGGTCATGGTAAGGGAGAACACGATGGAGCAGGTGCATGTGTGAAAAGAGCTCTTGCTAGAGAGCAACTAAAATTTGAGGATGCTGCAAAATTTAGAAATGCACATGCAATTGTAGATTGGTGCAATACCAAATTATCTACAAGAACAAGTGAGAAATCAATAATTCGACGCTTCTTTTGGTTAGTTGAAGAAAATGATATTTTTTCTCGACAGGATTGTGAAACAATTAATGGAAGTGCAAAATGGCATTCATTTAAGAGTTCGAATGCAAACACATGGACAATATGGACAAGGGAGTTGGCATGCTATTGTCAATTTTGTATTGTAGGTGATTGGCAGGCATGTGAAAATATGGAATGGGTCGAACAATGGCAACAAAGAGCTTTAACGCCTACATTGACACATGTTCAACATGAAATGACAATTGAAGATAATCAAGTGTTCGCATCAGATGATTATGATCATGTTTTAGATCTTGTACAAGAAGGTACATTATTTATTGAGTTGAATTTTGTATGTATGCATGTTTATATGAGTTAAATATAAGTCACTTTTTATTGAATTTTGTATTTATTTTTGCAGGACATGTGTATGTTGTTGTTGCACCTCAAGGGAATGAAGAGCAGATAGAGTACTAGTTGGCTAGATGTGTTGAGAGAAAACATAAGTTGGTACATACTAGAGTGGATGATGACAACTTTGAGTATCCAACTGGTTCAGTGGTTGTTGTTGGCACCTGGCTTCAAAAATATTTGATGAGAAAGAATGGCTTTCCTGCATTTGAAGATTATGAAAGACACAAGAAGATTATGCATTATTCACATTTGATTTTGGCAACCAATATAAAACTAGTTAGATATCAAGGGAGGCCTGCTAATAAAGTTTTATGGACAATTTCAATGGATGATCATGAGACAATCATAGATGCATTACAAAAAAGAGAGGATGCAAATGGTATAATAGAGTAAATAAATATTAGTAAGTATATCTAGTTGTATATATATTTAATTGATATATATATATATATATTTGTCTTTAATCATTTCCTAATTAAAGTTTTATATCATTTTTTGTTTCAGGTCTCCCAAAATTAGATGCTTTTCAAAAAAGAGAGGAGATGCACATATATTACAATGGAATTTGAATCTAGAGATAGGTAACTATATATAGTTCTAGATACATTTAATTGCTACTTTATAATTGATTTCATATCTCCTTAAGCCATTCTCTTAAAACCCCTTAAGTCATCCTCTTATGTACCATTAATCCATCCTTTTGCATCACTTTAACTCATTTTATCAACTACCATTAATTCATCCTCTTAGGACCCCATAATCCATACCCTCATATATCTACCCTTAATTTATCCACTTGCATCCACTTAAGTCACTCTCTCAACACCCCTTAATTCATCCTCTTAGGACCCCTCAATCAATATCCTCATATATCTACCCTTAATCCATCCACTTGCATCCCCTTAAGTCACTCTCTCAACACCCCTTGGGGTTTAAATTCATTCTCTCAACCCCCCTTAATCCACCCTCTTACATCACTTTAACTCATTTTATCAACTCCCCTTGAAAATCCACCTCTTGCATCCCTTAATCCACCCTCTTTACATCCCTTCAGCTCATTCTCTCCAGCTCCCTTAATCCACCCTCTTGCATAACTTTAACTCATTCCAACTCCCTTAATCCACCCTCTTACATCCCTTCAACTCATTCTATCAACTCCCCTTAATCTACCCTCTTGCATCCCCTTAATCCACTCTCTTACATCACTTTAACTCATTTTATCAACTCCCCTTAATCCACCCTCTTGCATCCCATTAATCCACCCTCTTACATCACTTTAACTCATTTTAGGGTTTAGGATTTAGTGTTTAACTCATTTTATCAACTCCCCTTAATCCACCCTCTTGCATCCCCTTAATCCACCCTCTTACATCACTTTAACTCATTTTATCAACTCCCCTTAATCCACCCTCTTGCATCCCTTCAATTCATTCTATCAACTCCCATTAATCCACCCTCTTGCATCCCCTTAATCCACCCTCTTACATCACTTTAACTCATTTTATCAACTCCCCTTAATCCACCCTCTTACATCCCTTCAACTCATTCTATCAACTCCCCTTAATCCACCTTCTTACATCCATTCAACTCATTCTCTCAACTCCCCTTAATCCACCCTCTTGCATCACTTGAACTCATTTTATCAACTCCCCTTAATCCACCCTCTTGCATCCCCTTAATCCACCCTCTTACATCACTTTAACTCATTTTAGGGTTTAGGGTTTAGGGTTTAGGGTTTAGATTTTAACTCATTTTATCAACTCCCCTTAATCCACCCTCTTTCATCCCCTTAATCCACCCTCTTACATCACTTTAACTCATTTTAGGGTTTAGGGTTTAGGGTTTAACTCATTTTATCAAGTCCCCTTAATCCACCCTCTTGCATCCCTTCAAGTCATTCTATCAACTCCCTTTAATCCACCCTCTCACATCCCTTCAACTCATTCTCTCAACTCCCCTTAATCCACTCTCTTGCATCACTTCAACTCATTTTATCAACTCCCATTAATCCACCCTCTTGCATCCCTTCAAGTCATTCTATCAATTCCCCTTAATCCACCCTCTTGCATCCCCTTAATCCACCCTCTTACATCACTTTAACTCATTTTATCAACTCCCCTTAATACACGCTCTTGCATCCCTTCAAGTCATTATATCAACTCCCCTTAATCCACCCTCTTGCATCCCCTTAATCCACCCTCTTACATCACTTTAACTCATTTTATCAACTCCCCTTAATCCACCCTCTTACATCCCTTCAACTCATTCTATCAACTCCCCTTAATCCACCCTCTTACATCCATTCAACTCATTCTCTCAACTCCCCTTAATCCACCCTCTTACATCCCTTCAACTCATTCTATCAACTCCCCTTAATCCACCCTCTTGCATCCCCTTAATCCACCCTCTTACATCATTTTAACTTATTTTATCAACTCCCCTTAATCCACCCTCTTACATCCCTTCAACTCATTCTATCAACTCCCCTTAATCCACCCTCTTACATCCATTCAACTCATTGTATCAACTCCCCTTAATCCACCCTCTTACATCCCTTCAACTCATTCTATCAACTCCCCTTAATCCACCCTCTTACATCCATTTAACTCATTCTCTCAACTCCCCTTAATCCACCCTCTTGCATCACTTCAACTCATTTTATCAACTCCCCTTAATCCACCCTCTTGCATCCCCTTAATCCACCCTCTTACATCACTTTAACTCATTTTAGGATTTAAGGTTTAGGGTTTAACTCATTTTATCAACTCCCCTTAATCTACCCTCTTGCATCCCCTTAACCCACTCTCTTACATCACTTTAACTCATTTTATCAACTCCCCTTAATCCACCTTCTTGCATCCCCTTAATCCACCCTCTTACATCACTTTAACTCATTTTAGGGTTTAGGGTTTAGGGTTTAACTCATTTTATCAACTCCCCTTAATCCACCCTCTTGCATCCCTTCAACTCATTCTATCAACTCCCCTTAATCCACCCTCTTGCATCCCCTTAATCCACCCTCTTACATCACTTTAACTCATTCTATCAGCTCCCTTAATCTACCCTCTTACATCACTTCAGCTCATTTTATCAACTCAGCCTTAATCCACCCTCTTACCTTCAGCTTTAGCTCATTTTATCAACTCCCCTTAATCCACCCTCTTGCATCCCCTTAATCCACCCTCTTACATCACTTCAACTCATTTTATCAACTCCCCCTTAATCCACCCTCTTACATCCCTTCAACTCATTCTATCAACTCCCCTTAATCCACCCTCTAGAAATCCCCTTAATCCAACCTCTAACATCGCTTCAAATCATTCTATCAACTCCCCTTAATCCACCATCTTGCATTCCTTCAACTCATTCTATCAACTACCCTTAATCCACCCTCTTGCATCCCCTTAATTCATCCTCTTAAAGGACCCTTAAGTCATATCCTCTTACATCTCCTTAATCCTCTTAGGACCCATTGAGCCATATCCTAGGGTTCATGAGATGCATCCTCTTAACTCCCCTTAAGGAATTCTCTTAAGACCCCCCCTTAAGCTATATATCCTCTTAGGTCCCCTTAATGCATCCTATGGATAACATCATTTGAATTTGTATGGAATTTACTATATGCAGTTCTTTTCTTGCATGAATTTTTTACTTAAATGACTTGTAAAAATTGTAGTTACTTACATTAATTATTTTTGCAAGTTCTTATCAAGTCGGTCTACAATGTGATTGTTGAACTGAAAAACTATTTTATCTGGAGACTATGTAAATATCAATTTTTGGTATTCACCTAAAAGTTGATAAGATTTAATTGTATCTACATGCACATATATGTTTCATCATGTTATATAGTTGTACATTAAACATCTTGATGCACATTATATATGTTTGTTCGATGTAACTTTTTAAATATCTTATTCAAATTTTATAGATTATACATATTTCATGTGTCTTCTATTTACCACATTTTATATAATTATTCAATTGTATAGATTATACATTAAATATACATACAAGGAGATGGTTTTTTGTTTATTGATTCAAATATTTTCTATGTAATTGGAAAATAGTTAGAATTACTTGCCCTTAATTTATTATGAATATGATTTAAGAAACTATTTAAGGAATGTTTTAATTTGTCACCTAACCATGTGATAAGTTATATATAAATGAAAATTTGATTCTAGATAAGAATTTATATAGTGCATGTATTACTTGAAAATTTGATAAAATATAAATATATAGATATGTATATAAATGCATATAATTATGAAAATGAACATAACATGATCTCATAATTGACTGCATATATAATCATCATATTAAAGTCAACTGATATAAATAAACTCACATATATGATAATAACATGTTCAAAATAAAACTAGAGATCTAGATAGTCCATAAAATTTATATGTCAAGTCCAACACATATATTGAAATAAAACTAGAGATTTATAGTCCATAAAATATAAAACAATCTAACTCTTAGGCTGATCGGTCAAATCAAGTCTCCTCTTTGTTCCACGTTGACTAGATGCACCTACATCATGCTGTAAAAGAGTTCAAGAAACTCGAAATTAGATTTAAATTTATTTAGAAATTTTGATATAATTAAACATATTTAAAATTGAAAATATAAACTTTTAGATAAAAAAATCTAATTAAATATCGACTAAATATAGTAAAAATGATTTCTATTATGCATAAATTACCATATGGTCATGTGAATCAACTGGCACATTTTCTTCAACAGGTAACATAATTGTCAGTTGAGAAGATGCAAATGCCTGATCCACTATATCCTGCATATTCATATAAAGCAAACAATATGTGAAAACCTTGAATATATATATATATAATGTTCGTAAAAATTGTATAGGAGATTTAAAGTAAAGTTTACAACCTTGAATGATATGACCTCATGATCACGCACCTGAGATTTCCCATGAATAGATGTTAATGATGTCTCAGGTGCGCGGCCCGCCATGGTTATCTCATCAAATCCCTACATATAGATGTACAACAGTTCATATAGATCATTCACATGTGTATGTAAATGTAAAAATTAAATTAGATCTATGATGTGTATTTAATTTAAACTTAACAAACTTTTGAAAGCACGCACCTGAGCTGATGATGTCTCAGGAGCGCTCACCACTGTAACTTGTGGCTCGTCAATACTAGGAATAGTATGGCCTCCTGCATCTAGATATAATATATCAATTCACACATGTAACAAATTCAAATTAAATTATATATATGCCATATATATATATATATATATATATATATATATGCTATATATATATATATATCCACACAAATTATTATTTAATATATTTTGATTCAAATTTTTGTCGAAAAGGTGAGCCCAAATCTACAACACTTGACATATACACATGATGATGATATTGAGTTTCGGGCATCACGTCATCATGCGTCTATACACCAAACACAAAATTATTGAATTAATATTATATTATATATATAGTTTGATGTTATTATTTACATGATTTTTTTACATTTCAAACTTGAATTAAATTTAAGTTCAAAAGATGAACATACCTGTGTGGGACGATCCTCAGAATATAGTAAATTTAGGTATGATCCCACCCCAGATGCATGTGCCTCACCTGAAGTGGATGTCTGAGTATCCCTATAGCCCGAGCCTCCATGCTCTGTATTGGCCACTTCAGTGGCCGCATGTGTAGTCTACTGAGTGAGATGTCTTGAAAGTGAACTCAATGCTCCTAGTGTAGA
>VDFB02121902.1:0-24801 GCA_007258455.2 Sequoia sempervirens
TATCCTATTCACTTTTAAGTACAATCATCAAAATTTTATTTTTATTTCTTGTCCCAATTAATATTGATTCCTTTCAGCGCAACACAATAGGTTGCATGTTAAATTTCAAATATTTCCCTTGCATTTTTTTGTATATATTATTTTCTTAGTGCATCATTATGTAACAACAATTTCACTTCTAAGATATACAGTAAAAATAAATGAAAGCACACATTTTCTTTATCAAGGGAAATGTATGGTGAATACCCTATGTCTTTAAGATAAGTGTGCAAGGGAAATAAGACATAACTAATTTAATTTTATTTTCTACTGTACAATTGTTTTTTTATGTGTTTTTTACTTTTTGCATGTGGATTACCCTCAGAAAGAGACTTATACTTATCTTTTCTTAAATGAAGCCTTTACATTTCCTGTCTACGAAAGGAATTTATTGCTTGACAACAGGTTTGTGAACTTCATACAAATTAAGATTGGTGTAAAAGGCTATCCCCGCAAATGTTGTTTGGTCTAGAATTATAATGGAAAATTAAAAAACTTGCTAGGAGAATAAAACAGGTTTTCAATTGTCCAAGTACAACATAATATTACTAAAGAATTTCAAAGTTTAGGCCATAAGAATCATCCTTTTTTAAACATGGATTGCAAATAATTCTAAAAATTTAGAAGTCTTGATCATTAACATTATTGTCTGCTACAATGTCATCCAGTGTATCATTATCAATGTTCATATTTTTTTTCAAGTATTTAATATTATCATCATCCTCATCTTGACCTATATCATCTTCATCATCATTGAAATTTGACTATAGACCATCTATACTATTACAAGATGTATTTGGATGATCATTTTCTATACCATCCATATTGTTTTCTTCCATAACATCATCTAATTTTGGATTGTTGTCTTCTTGTGCCTAAACATAACCATCTTCAACATCATCATGGATGTCAATTTCTTCGATGTTCTCTAATCTGTCTCTCTCAGTTTGTTGGCCATCATTGTTTTGCCCAGTATCCACTAATGCATCATCAAATACATGCCTTAATCTTGGATCATAATGTATGACAAATATCCATTTCAAGTTCAAAATATCTTCATAGAAAAATACCTACACATGAACGACATATATATATTAGGCGTATGTTATAACAATTTTATTGATTAATAAACACATGTATATATTCACAATAAGCTATGAATTAATAGATTAATGATCACTACCGCTTCTTGTTTGAGTTAAAGAAATACCTGCTTACAATGAATTGGTAGAACATAAGGCTCCTTGTCCTCCAGTAGGAACGATGAGGAATCTATAGAAAAAAATTCACTATGGGTATCATGTCTTCATGTCCTCTCAAATGCTTCATACCATCTACACTTAAAAATACAACATTTAAAAGAGCAGTAATCCAACTCAATAATTTCTTGTATTTTCCCAACATATTGTAGATTCCCTTCAATTATATTCTTATCTTTTGAGCTTGATCGATTGGATTGCTTGAAGTCAACCATGATGCCACAATCGAAGGATCATCTCTTTACGTCTACACTTTCTACACGATAATGTCAACCATATGCCCACATTGCTGGATATTTCTTCACTTGTGAAAGACCATTTATTTCAATGAAAACAAATATAATGACAAATATTAAAATAGTTAATACTATCAAAACTGTAAGGAAACAACATTTTGTACCTTTCTTTCACATCCTCTAGACATGTTGATTTCATCTTCTGCTATGTTTGAATCTGTACCTACATCTTCTATTTGATTTTGAATCTGTTCAATAACCCATTCTAGTGTGCAATGTTTGCCCCATTCCCCAAGCAGATGAGTGGGAAGTGGAGTATTCCTTGGGTTCGATCTCTTAAACTGTCTCCTTGCTTCTAACACTTATCTCTTTTTATCATACAGATCAATCCATTTGTTCATAAATTCCATGTGGTACAAAATGAACTTGTCAAGTATAGAGCTTTCGTCTACACCTATTAAATGTCAACATGTTTATTTCAAACTCCAAATGTCATGTTGTTAATTTGACAAATAAATTATAGAGTAAATTAATGATTGCAAGAAAAACAACCACACTGATCGTGAGTTTACTTACTAATTTGTACTTCAACACCATTAGATTGTGGTTTTTCTCCATCAATACTATTTGATGCTCATTCATCATCCCATACGTGTGGGCCATCTTCAAAATCCTTACCAAGGAATTCACATAGGAAGAAAAATGCTTCATTCAATACATACCCTTCAGCCATGCAACCCTCTGGATGTGCCTTTTGTCGGACATATCTTTTAAGAGTTTTCATATACCTCTCAAAGAAAAACATCCACCTCATTGATACGACACCCGCCAATTCAATGTCATCGAATACGTGTATAAGTAAATGGACTTGTAGGTCCATGAAACTTGTAGGGAGCTTCTTCTCAAATACACATACAATTTCTGCAATTTCTTTCTTCCACTTTGGCACTTCATATTCATGGATCTCCTTGGAGGTCACCCACCTAATATAAGAATAGTAAATTAGTATGAACCTTTAGCCATAAATTACAATGCAATATAATATATCTATGTCTCTCACACATGAACATTTCATATAACCACATACCTTGTAAATGTTGACAATCAACTTATTGCATTCCTTAAGTCAACTATAAGACAGGAATCCCCCCTAATTGACAATGGCATGATATGCTATCAAACACATTTATGAAAAGTTCATTAGTTATTTTTTCTCACACAACAAAATATCAAAAGAAATTTAGTGCTTAATCAATGTTACCAGTAAATGTTAAATGATGATATATAATACCTTCATTAAATTATGAAAATCATGTGTTTTAAATCATGTGATATGTCCATCAACTGTAAAATATTTAGCCAATGATGACCCATAGCCAATAGGTGTCCTTATTGAACAGATGACATTTTTTAGTTGGTCTAGCTCTTTTTTTTTCAAAATCCGTGGAGCTTCTGCATATGTTTCATTTTCCCTGTTTGGCCACAAATGTTTTCTATCAAATTTGGTACGTGAAAGAACAATATCTCTCCTCAAAGACAAGGTGTCCTCTTTGCCAGATATGTGTCGAAATATAGAATCTAGGACATTTTTGAAGATGTGCATAGGATCTAATAGGTGAGATATTAATAGATCCTTCCAGTAAGGGAGCTCATAAAATATGGATTTCCTTTTCATTCCTTCAGGCATATTAACTACAACTTGATTTGGTTCTTCAATTGAATCACCTCGATCAAAAAAATCCTCCCAAGCTTTCAATTCAGCATGTTCATACTTCTTAAGCCAATCACCTGGACCCATAATCATGGGAGGGCCTCTATTTTCAACTTTTCCATCAAATTGATTCTTCAAGCCATTTATAAACCTATGATCTAGTGGTAGAAAAACCCTGTTGTTTGCGTAAATAAATTTATGCAGATCTTTAGAATAGCGCCCTTGAAATTTTTTTGCACATCTTGGACATGCAAATATCCCCTTTGTTTGAAGCCCTACAATTCAATAAGTAGTGTTAATAACATCAAAAAAAATAGTATAAAACTAAGTATGAAAATTGGGATGAAAATAAATTATGAGTGTAAATATGTAAATATTTTATCTTACCAGAACAAACGCCAAGTCCTGGGAAATCATGAATAGTCCAAAATAGCACACCATACAACATGAATGACCTATTTGATGGAGGACATGATATGTCATACATTCTTATGCCTTTCCATAGCAGTTGCATCTCATCAATAAAAGGCACAAGATAAACATCCATGTTTTTAACTTAAGGTTTTCCTGGAACAATGAGAGTCAGCATAATTTGCTCCTTGCTAACACTCATCCATGGGGGAATATTGTATACTATCAATCCAACTGGCCAAACACTATAATTTGAGCTCGGGAAAGAGAATGGGAACACTCCAATTACAAGACCAAACCTGATACTATGAGGTTCATTTTTGAATTTTGTTGGCCATTTTTCCTCTATTTGTTTCATTGCTTTGGAGTTGGCCGGAATTTGCATGAATCCATTTTTACTCCTATTTTTTGCATGCCAGTCCATCAATTGTGCTAGTGAATTGCAACAAAACATTCGTTGAAGTCTAGGTATAATTGGCATGTGACGTAAAACCTTCTTTGGAACTGTAGGACCTTGTACATTTGTACGATATCTCTTCTCTTTGCATACAGGGCTTTCTACCTTGTTTTGATATTCATCTCTATATAAAATGCAATCATTTTTACATGAATAAATTTTCTTATATTCAATCCCCAACTCAACCAACAACAGACGTGCCTCTCTGCAAGTTGATGGCAACACATTCTCTTCAAGGACTATTTTAGTTTTTAGTGCCATGTAAAATTTCCAGAGATTAAATCAATTGAATGTTTGACTTATGATGAACATGTTTGATATGTCAATCTATATTAGGATTGTTTATATACAATATATGGTTTTAAAATCCCCCTAAAGAAATATAAACGAAGTTGATAAATGTTTACGAATTATGTACACCAATTGACAATGAAAAGTAAGAAATAGATTTCAACTCACTTCAGTAGGGTAGTGAATCCTTTGTCTGACCAACCAAATAGTGACTTGATTTCTAATAATATTAATGTGCATGTCAGTTTTGAGGTTCTACTTGCACTCGATTTGAACACGGGTGTCTTCGCTGCTTGCTTGATGGAGTGTTTGATGTTGTCATCATCAGCATTACATTGGTGGTAATTACCCCTGCTATCATCGTTACTGTCAACCATATCATCATTATTCTCATCATTGTTTTCATCCCCAAAGAAACTTGTAAGAATTTCATTCAATCCTTCTTCATGTATTGCATTTTCACTATCATGATCATCATCATTAAGGCTAGGTGGCATGTCATCAGTGTATGTGACTCTCATCAACTCTTCAAATTTCTCAGGTTGTAGTGTTCTCTTCAATCTTGCTCTTCTCGCTCTGGTATGGTTTAAAGGATGGTTTGGATCATCCCGTCCAAATCTTAATAACCCAGTTGGACTTGGGTATTAGTATGTGGTTCATCAAAATCTTCTACCTATCAACAAACCCAAGCATTATTTAATGTTTGGCAACAATTGGATAAATCATAAATGTATCAATTTCAAAGAAATATAATCAAATATGGCTTAAAAAATAAAAATATAAATTGTATGAACATATATACATCAATTAAATAATGGAACATTTATTTATAGACTACCTTTTTTATACAATAATTTAAATAAAACGCAATTTTGACAACATAGTTTATAAAACATCAATCCACACTCATTTATTATTCTTTGGTTTTAATCAATTGTAAGAGGCATACTACCAACTGGAAGCTCATCATATATGTAATTTCTTTGTACAATTGCTTGTTTGAATTCTTTCTTTCCACGACATACAGAACATCCATAAACAACAATTTTCTCAAAGTATTCATCCCACATGTACTATAGTCCTGACCTACCTCTTCTTTAGTGCAATCATTTGTTGTGTCTACAGTATCCATTGTCATATCCTCTTCTACCCACTGTCGTCTATGTGATTTAACAATTTTAGGTCCATGTCCACATATATATCTTCTTCTTTTGCAAGTTGAACTCTCAGGCTCTGCATTTGCTCCGATCTCCATCTAAAATAATCAACAACATGCATTAATTTATGTCAAGATTGGATAATACATTATAAATTTCAATAATACTATGAAAAAAGATGGACGTATCACAAAATTCCATTAAATCATTTTTTCCTAAGTTAAGTCAAAATTTGAGTACCTGATGTCCCACTTCATTCGTTGTGTCCTCATTTGATATGACACGATTTGTTTCCATGGCCTCGTCTCACCCCTATAATACACAACATAGTAAATAATGTTTAGTACACCAATTATATCATTTCAATGAGAATGTTATCCAACACAAAACCTCACTTTAGTCATATATTTGACATATTGATATCTCCTCTATGTTGTAGCATTTGTGAATTCATAAACACCTTCCTCCTTTGGTTGAGGTTGCTTTCTCTTCTTACCTCTATTGTATCTGCAGATTTTGTTGTCTCATCTATTTCCACCCACTTTCCTCTCAGTGAATTAGTATTTCTACGCCGTCCACGTCCTCTCTCCATGGCCTCCTCTATGAATAAAAATGTTGCCACAGAAGCTTTCACCGCACTACCACCAAGAAGGAATAATCAACTTGCAGGACCGTGGTAAAACTGCTCTACCGCACCGAGCTGATGAAGGAGCTGCAGGATAGCAGTGGTCACTGCACTATCACACGACAATGGTAGAAGACTTGCGGGAGTCACTGCAACACCGCCAGGAATAGAAGGAAGACTCGTGTGCCACCATAGAAGCTTTCACCGCACTACTGTCGAGAAGGATGAAGCACCTTGTGGGACCGTAGTAAAAACCGCTCTACTGCACTGAGCTGATGAAGGAGCCACGAGACAGCAGTGGTCACAAAAACAAGGCAAGAATTGGAATTGTTTCCAACACTCTGGATCTTGTGATACACAACAATGAAAATAGTCAATATACAACAATAATAGGTGTTAAATTAGGCACACTTGGTGCCTCCTTAGGCGCCCCAAACAAATTACATTAATGGCCAAAAGTTGACGCAAAAGTTGGCGTTAACTAATGCTGACTAAAGCACCGACTATTGAATCAAAATTGAAAATTTAAAAAATTTCCCTTGTGAAGGAAGAAATCAGATGACAAAAAAGGGAAAAACGTTGTGCGAAGGAAGAGAGCAGGGCGCTACTAGCAACTAATGAGAAATTCGATTTAGTTTGTGACACCATAGGTAAGGTTACAAAAAAAATTTCTTGGTTGAATTTATGATTGTTTACTGCTCTTTGTATTTCATTTGAATTCATGATTATTTACTAGTTCATGGCCTAACCTGTCCAACCAACCTCTAAATTGTCCCATCATTATAAATTATAAAACTTTTGAGAAACCAACAAAAAAAATTACCCTACCCATTTGAGGTTTCGCTCAAAATATTATAGCACGAAGCCAGGATGCCTCTGTATTCTTTCCCTAACTTGGGTATCAAGTAAATAGTGAACTGCTTGGAAAATATGGGAATTGGGTCGGTCACTACTGAGCAACTATTGAAAATAAACGTAGAAACCACTTGGTTTTACCCAGTCACACCATAGTCATCGATGCCATGAAAAATTCATGCAAGATTGCATTATGAAAGAGTTTTCATGATAAGGTTATCAACACTAAGCAAACCTAGCGAACATATTTTCCCTAGGTTGTCAACACTAAGCAAACCCAGCAAACATATTTTCCCACAAAAAAAAACTTTCATACCTAACAATGTGTACTTTGTTTGCCTCCAAAGATTGGACGAAAATAATTTTCCCTAGGTCACCTCAAAATATCAAGCAAAAGAAGGAAGCAAGCATTTTCAGCAGACTCTGGCCACAATGAGGTAATTCATTGTCAATTTATAGATTTGTAAATGTTTCCATTGTTTCTTTGAATTTTACTTTTTAGTTTTTTATTTCAAAATTTCAAAGAAGAAATATAATTTAAATATATATATATATAGGGACATAAGACTGGCAAAGATAAAGAGGAATTATAGTTTTTACTTTTTTATTTCTAAATTTAAAAGAAGAAATATAATTTAAAAATATATATATAGGGACATGAGACTGACAAAGATAAAGAGGAATTGGCTTCCATATTGGGGGTAGAGGTAGTGAACAAATTGGTTAATGTGGATTGTACAACGCTTGCCAGATACATAGAAAAACAATCTGGTAATGCCCCTCAAACATTGCAAACAAATCAATTGTGTCAAAGGGAATCAATTGATTCCCCAACTAGTCCTGGATTGAACAAAAGATCCAGGAGGAAATCAATGACAGTAAACTCTAAGAATGTGGAACAAGGAGTAGATATTTCCAATGTCCTGGCCACTCATGGGACACAGAATTCTTCCACCACGCCATGTTATCAATCTTGCATTGGTAGCTACAATATGAAGATAGAATATGAGGTGGTTTCAGGGGAAGTCCGAATGACGGATGTTGGGAAAACGTTTGTGAATAGGTTGAAGGAATCATGCCTTCAATGATTTAAAGACCATATACATTTTCCATTCTCACAAATACCCATGCAACTGAAAAAATCAGTTATCCATGACATGGAGACTGATTTTGGCATAGGTTGGTCTGTAAAGAAGATAAAGCTACAAATGTCTCAAAACTGCAAGAGATTTTAGTGCAACCAAACAAAGAAGATAAAAAAATCCCTCTTGGGCTAAGGCACAAAAGAAGGCCAATTGATGTAAGTGTGAAAGTATGGAAAGAGCTTGTAAAAGCATATGAGAAGTCTAATGCACGGAGGAAGTCCAGTGAGGAGAGTACGTAGGTATTTGAATTTTCTCATAAGACTATATCAAATTTATTAAATGATATTTAAATTTTATTTGTGCATAGTTAAATTGAATTAGTATATGTTTTAGGACAAGGCCTCCAAGGCTAGGCTTGAGAAACTTTGTGCCATGCATCGCAGTGGCCAAAAAGGTTTACAGGCCTTGATCTATACATTTGTAAGTAGATTTAATATGTTAAATGGTTTTTTTTATTTCCTTAGAAAAAGTAAATGATTGCATATTAATTAGTTTAACTAGTCCATGTGCCATGTTTTGACAGGAGGAGAAATATGGCTACCATCCAAAGCAATTTGAAAAGAATATGTACAAAACAAAAAGTGGAGCGATTTTGTAATTTGGATGGAGAACAAGGTATCAATAGTTGAGTTTTAATAACTTAGTTGGATATTGTTGTGTTAATATGTCAATTTGCATCTCTTGTGTTGAGTTGTTTATTGATGCGTAGGATGAGTAAATAGAGCTCAAATCTTATGATTACAAGATGACCATTTATGTGCATGAATAAATAGTAGAAGGATGTAGATGAACTCAATTCATCTGAATTTATGCCTCTTGGCAGGAATTCCTCTTGAATCTCTAATATCAAGTGCCCGAGACTTTCTTGTAGCTTTTACCTTTCGTTGTCACCTTTCCTCTTCACTGTCAGACTCGTCTCCTTTTTCCTTATCTGCATTTCTAGCTTCAGCTTCTAATTCATCCCATGTTTTACCTTCCTCCTCTTTAGAATCTTCTTCTTCATCATCCTCCTCTGACTCCATAAGAGATTCATCTTCTAAACCTTCCTCATCTAATTTTGATTCCTCTTCTACATCAAAGGGTTTGTATCCTTGATCTAACTCTTCTGAATTATCAGAATCAAAATCACTAGCTTCCATATTCAAGAATTCCCAACCACCATCTTCAATAAATTTATCTGGATCATCAGTAATAGTCTTCAAAATTGGCCACTAGTTCAAGTTCATTTTGCTTTCATAATAAATTATATCCATGGAGTTCAGCCATTCCTTGATGCCATCAAGCGAAGATTGAGGAATGGCGTACATGTGGAGTACATCTCGCTTGAAGTCTTTGAAAACAATAGCCATATCAAATGCCTTTTTCCCAAGTCATACTCTCTCAAGGTTAACAATTCTCAATCTCACTAATAGTGATTACTAAGAAAGTTAATTCCACCAACTCTACCAAACAATTTACCGTAGGAACAATAAAAGCAGAGGATTTGAAAGGAACTCCATGAAAACCAAGCTCTCCAAATGGTATATCAAACTCTAGTTCAAAATATTTTAGATGAGGCTGCTCCCATAGCTCTCTTACTCACTTGACAAATCCTTCAAACTTTGAATTCATAACATTCAAAAGATAAATGGAATGTCCTCAACACCTAGTAGAGCTATCCAAAGAAGCTAACTAAAAACACAAATGTAATCCTGCACACAATGGCCTAATGGTTGGTTGTCATAGAATTCAAACTACCGAAGTAACAACACTGATCGAGTTAACATATATGCATCATTTGCATAAACAGCTGAAATGTGTAACAAATGTTAATCAATACATTGAATTTTGAGAAGCATTGAAATAATTAAAAAAAAATGTTTTGGGGAAAATATCAGCAGCGTAGGGGAAAAAATCATTAACCCTAATAAAAGCATTTTCTATTGTTCTTGATACACTGTCTGTAATTTTTCCTTGGATGACAGTACTAAATTTCTATATGGTGTACTCCTTAAATGTCCTACATGTTACAAATATGGAATAACAATGCACAACTTTGTATTGAGTCCAAAGGCCAAGGCATTCTAAATAAGGGTAGCCAAACTTGATAAGGATGCAGTCACTATTACACGTATTGACAATCCAGAATATTCATGTAAAGACAACTACCTATGAAAACCATAATCAATCAAATTATGCACATTCAAATCTAAGTTTGAAAGCTTGCATTTCAGTCCATGCATCTAAGTCCTTTTTGAAGATTGAGGGTGTCAACAACAAAGCTAGAATAGATCTCCTTAAACCATAGCTAGTTTTAAAGTGCAGTATTTCCAAATTCAAATCCACTTCTCAGCTAAGGAAAGGAGGTAGGATTTTCAGGTGCTACCTCAAATAGAGAAGGCCATAGAAAACATTGAAATAGAAGATCCAATAAGTGAGATGACATAGTTGTAGACCATAGATAATCAAAATTCTTGCAATGCATAGATGCTTGTGATACAAACAAAAGGTGATTACGCATTGGCTGAATATATCCTCATCAAAATGACCAGAAAGAAATTTCAAATTTGTAAGTAAACTCTGATAGTCAAGAAAAACAGTCATAAAAATTGGACGTAAACTTTGGTAGACATGTAGGTGAACTTAATTCATCTAACTTTATGCCTCTTGGCAAACATCGGGATCTCCCCTCCTAAAGTTTGGACCACATCCATTACCTCCACATAAAACTAGACATCCTTGGTCTTCTTAGTTCCCATGCCATGATATGGTTATGCAAATGAAAATGAAGCAAAGTAATCATCTCCTTCTCCGCTGGTTGGAAGAATGCATGTTTAATGTTTTGATACATGATATCAGCTCTCTCTTCTGCTCTCATGGTTGAATACCAAAATCCATTATGGTGGGCCTCCAAAGTTCTAGTCATCTTTCATCCTCTTCCACCAAATGTTGGTCTGATCCACACGTCTTCCAGCCTAATTGGCTTTGTTTTTTAAAGTTGAAGTCTCTTCTCTAACAATCAAGAAAAACAATCATACAAATTGGAAGTAAACTTTGGAAAACATGTAGGTGAACTTAATTCATTTGACTTTATGCCTCTTGGCAGACATTAGGATCTCCCCTCCTGAAGTTTGGACCACATCCATTGCATCCACATAAAACTAGACATCCTTAGTCTTCTTCGTTCCCATACCATGATATGGTTATGCAAATGAAAATGAAGCAAAGTAATCATCTCCTTCTTTGTTTGTTGGAAGAATGCATGCTTAATGTTTTGATACATGATATCAGCTCTCTCTTCTACTCTCATGGTTGAATATCGAAATCCATTATGGTGGGCCTCCAGAGTTCCAATCATCTTTCATCCTCTTCCACCAAATGTTGGCCTGATCCACACGTCTTCCAGCCTAATTGGCTTTGTTTTTGAAAGTTGAAGTTTCTCCTGATGTTCCAGACTCTTCCATTGCTACAGATCATCTTTTGGATTTAATCATTTTTACCACATGGTTGATGTTCTTTGAATCCTTGCATCTAAAGGAAATTTCCTTAACATAAATAATACTAGGGAATTTCAATGTTGCCATTGTAGTTGGTATTAAATTCGGTACCTGCAACATTGAAAATTATCCTTATATAATAATTCCCTCCATCTTGTTGGCTTGTAACACTCTTGATGGTGGCTACATGAAATCTGATTTTGATCCTCTTCTACATCAGAGGGTTCATATCCTTGATCTAACTCTTCTAAATTATCAGAATCAAAATCACTAGCTTCCATATTCAAAAATTCCCAACCAACATCTTCAATAAATTTATCTAGATCATCAGTAATAGTCTTCAAAATTGGCTGCCAATTCAAGTTCATTATGCTTTAATAATACTTTATATCCATGGAGTTCAACCATTCCTTGATGCCATCAAGTGAAGATTGAGGAATGGCGTCAATGCAAAGTACATCCCGCTTGAAGTCTTTGAAAACAATAGCCATATCAAATTCATTTTTCCCAAGTCATACTCTCTCAAGGTTAACAATCTCAATCTCACTAATAGTGATTACTAAGAAAGGTAATTCCACCAACTCTACCAAACAGTTTACCATAGGAACAATAAAATTAGAGGCTTTGAAAGGAACTCCATGAAAACTAAGCTCTCTAAATGGTATATCAAACTCTAGTTCAAAATATTTTAGATGAGGCCGCTCCCATAGCTCTCTTACTCGCTTGACAAATCCTTGAAACTCTGTATTGATTTTATTTTTCTTGTCCATCTCTTGTTGTTCTTCCTCAATTTCATCAGGATCATACATTGACCTTCTTGCCCCTCCTAAATTTTGGACCACATCCATTACCTCTACATAAAACTAAACATCCTTGGTCTTCTTGGTTCCCACACCATGATATGGTTATTCAAATGAAAATGAAGCAAAGTAATCATCTCCTTCTCTATTGGCTGGAAGAATGCATGCTTAATGTTTTGATACATGATATCAGCTCTCTCTTCTTCTCTCATGGTTGAATAGTGAAATCCATTATGGTGGGCCTCCAGAGTTCTAGTCATCTTTCTTCCTCTTCCACCAAATGTTGGCTTGATCCACAAGTCTTCCAGCCTAATTGGCTTTGTTTTTAAAAGTTGGAGTTTTTCCTAACTCACCAGTATTAGTTGTAACTTTTTTGAAATTTTATTATGGTATGTGCACTTTGATATCATGTAATATGATTATGGTTTCATCTCATATGTTGTAATATTAGATATATAACAAAAAAATAAATTATTGCATGAAATAAATAATAAATTTTCATTTTAAATGTTTTTTTTTTGCAGAACACGGTTCTTCCAAAAGATCAAGATGATCATCATCATGATATAGATCCAAAAAATATTGGTTGTGTCGATATAGATCACATGGCAGAGGATGATGATGATGCAGATACGAAAGACACTGAGGCCGATGACAATGATGATGACGACGACGATGTTGATGATGATCAGGATGGTGATGATGATGATGATGAGACAGTTGGTGATAGTAACCAATGACATTCATGATCATATAGACTACATCATGGATCATTGTTGATATATCGTTATGATGACTCTTTTCATGATTACTATCATATGTATCATTTTCACAGCCTATTGTACTATATTGTTGAGTTGTATCATATTGACATGTATCATTTTCACTATATCGTTTGAACATGTATCATCTTGACTTGTATCAATTTGAGTTACATAATTTATCAATTTTATTTATATCATTTGTACATGTATCATTTTCACTTATGTCGATTGTTGGACTGCATGTAACATTTTGACATGTTTTCGATGTATTGGCATATTTGACTTTCACTTGTTTTAGTTATATATGATGATGATCTTATCAGTATTGACTTGTCAATTTATATATATTAAAAGTGGTTGATGATTTTTGGATGGATGTTTATTAAGTATGATGATTTTAATTTACTGCTTAGGATGGATGTCAAATTCAATTAAATTATAGATATTTGACTCACTTGTTTTAATTATAGATGATGATCATGTTACAATAATTATATTGTTATTTAAACATATGAGTTAAATAATCAAATTACTTACTCTATAATCATATGAGTTATTTAAGAGGCACAATACATTTAACTAATTAAATTGAAATAAAACATGTTAAATTAATAAATGGAAGCAAAACAAGAAGCATTTTTAGAAGCAAAAAAGGAAGCAACAATGGAAGCCAAACTAGAAGCAATCTTAGAAGAAAAACTAGAAGAAAAATCAGAAGCAAAACTGGAAGCAAGATTGGAAGCAAAACTGGAAGCAAAACTAGAAGCAAAACTGGAAGCAAAACTGGAAGCAAAACCGGAAGCAAACCTGGAAGCAAAACCGGATGTAAACTTGGAAGAAAAATCAGAAGCAAAACCAGAAGCAAACTTGGAAGCAAAACCAAAGGCAAAACTAGAAGCAAAACTGGAAGCAAAACAAGAAGCAAATGTGGAAGCAAAACCATAAGCAAAACTGGAAACAAAAGTGGAAAGAAAACGAGAAGCAAAACTGGCAGGAAAAGTGGAAGGAAAATCGGAAGCAAAACTAGAAGCAAAATTGGAAGCAAACTTGGAGGAAAAACTGGAAGCAAAATTAGATGTTAAATTGGAAGCAAAACTAGAAGCAAAAATGGGAGTAGACATGGAAGCAAAACCGGAAGCCAACTTGAGTGCCAATTTCGGCACCATTTCCATCGCTACTTCAGGGTGCTATTTTAGGTGCTAATGGAGGCACCATGATTTCCCGACGCTAACCCTAGCACTAATTACAATGCAAAATTTTGCGCCAAACTGGCCATGCCTGTTTATGCCAAATTTAACGCCAACCAAATTATTCAATTCATGGCTCAAAATACACTAAAATCCGACACAAAATTCAGCGCTAATTTTCTGTTGTGTTGTTGTTCTAATTGACTCTAAAGCCCTTAAAGGTGTAAAATTTTCTTCGTCTCTTTTTCCAGACTCTCACCAATAGTTTTTTGATGACACAATCTTGTTTGGTGAAGCCTTAGTGGGGGAATCCAACCTCTAGAAATCGGTTCTAAATTACTATACTTTTGTCTCTAGCCAGTATATTAACTATGAAAAAAGAAAGATATACTTCTTTAATGCTGACCAAGTTGTGAAGGAAAGAGTGGTGAAGATCTTGGGATGTCAGGAAGCTATCTTACCAGCAACTTACCTTGGGCTACCTCTGATTTCTAGAAAATTGAAAAATAATTATTTGAACCATTTTATTGAGAGAGTTCAAAATAAGTTGGCTAGTTGGAAGGGGAAACTTCTTATCTTAGCCGGGAAGATTCAATTGTTAAAAGCATCCTTATAGAATATCCCAATTTACTACTTGTCTCTCTTCAAAATACGGGCCTTCATAGGGGAAAAAATAGAATGGATTTAGAGAAGATTCAAGTGGTTAGGAACTGAAGAGAAAAACAAACTGTCTCTAGTTATTTGGGAGAAAGTGTGCACTCCAAAAAGTGCTAGAGGGTTGGGGATAAGGAGAATCAAATTGCTTAACAAAGCTCTAACTGCTAAGGTGGGATGGAACCTTTTGGAATGGTTTAAGGATTGGGTGAAGATTTTCCAAGCTAAGTATTTGAAGAAAATAAATCTTGGTTACTTCCTCTCTACGACTAATCTTCCCAGTGGGTCTATTTTATGGAACCATCTTACTAAAATTAAAAATGTGTTGAAATTGGGGGTTACAAATAGGATTGGTAATGGAAAAAACATTGATTTCTATCCAGAAAGACCCCTGGATTGAGGCTTCCCCTCTCTCCTCTACTGATGGATTTAATCACCTTAAACAAAGCTTGACAAGGATATGTGGCAAAAAGGTGTCGGATTATGTCAATTGGGAGGTGGAAGAACCTAAATGGAAGGAGTTCAACTTTTTGTTAAGGAGTGTTAACTTGAGAGGTCAGAGATAGAGCAACTGGGATCCAATTTTGTTAAGGTTACAAAATCTCATAAGGGAGGTGAATTGGTTTTCTATTGAAAGGGAAGATGGATGGGTGTGGAAGGGGAGCTCTTTAGGCTATTTCTCTATTAAAAATTCTTATAATGAATTGGTAAAACCCCTTATTGATAACATAGACCATCACTAGGATAAAGTGTGCATTAAAAACCTGGTGCCAAAAATCAACTATTTTGGTGGGTTGCTTCACATGGAAGGATTCTAACTATTGATAACCTGGTTAGGAGAGGGTTTTGGCTTGTTAATCGATGCATCCTTTGCAAGTAGGATGAAGAAACTATTATGCATATTTTCTTTCACTTCTAGTTTTCTAGAGAAGTGTGATCTTTCTTCCTTCCTTTGTTGTTCATTGACTGGGTGTTTACCCCTACTATGAAGTCTTTTGTTGAAATTTGGTCTAATTTCCCTTTCTCCCATAAGGTAATTGTGGATCTTTGGAACTAAATTCCCCCCTTCTTAACCTGGGGAATATGGAAGGAAAGAAATAATAGGATATTCAGGGAAGCTAAGAAAAGTAGCTATGAGGTTTGTATAATCATAAAAGCATAGGTTCAGAAAAATATGGATGTGGGAGGATACAACTTCTCAAAATTCTGGTCGAGCTATAAAGAGATGAGAATTAAGTAGGTCTAGGGTCTAAGGAAGGATCTAGCTAATCTTAATTGGACCACGATTCTGGCTAGGAAGGCTACTGTGTGGGTTCCTCTTGAAGGAGAGTGGATTAAGTGTAATTTTGATGGGTGTTCTAAAGGTAATCCAAGTATGGCTGGGGTGGGAGGTCTGCTAAGAAACCACTTAGGCAACTGCATTATGAGTTATGGTGTTAATTTGGGAGTTTTCTCTAATAATAAACCAGAGGCTATGGTTGTGTGGGGGGGCATAAAGACTCTAAGATATTATGGTTTTAAAAAGGTTATTCTAGAAGGAGATTCAAAATTAATAGTGGACATTTTGAATGGAGGTGCTACGATCCCTTGGGAATTAAAAGACATCACTGATAAATGTAAGTCCCTTATGAGTTTCTTTACTCATAGCCGAGTGCAGCATGTGTTTAGAGAAGGGAATATTTTTGCTTACTGTGCTACCAATGAAGTGTTGAAGTGTAATGGGTGGACCCATTAGGATAATAATCAATTGTCATTGTCATTGAAGGACAAGGTTCTAAAAGAATTTTTTTAATATGTATACAACTTACAAAGATGATGGGTGGGAGTGGCAAAGGAAGTATATGTGAACTTGTGATATAAAGAGCATGCTAAATAATGATGATAAAAGTGGTATGGCTTCGAGCAAGAAGATCTCCTTAGGAGAAAAAGGTAATAATTATTTATTTCCCAAGATGGTTATGGATCACAGGGCATCAATAAAGTTGAAGAATGGTGTCAAATCCAAGTGTGATGAAGTGCCCTATATGGTGTCAAATCCAAGTGTGATGAAGTGCCCTATATGGTGTCAAATCCAAGTGTGATGAAGTGCCCTATGTCAATTCCATCCGCCATCATGAAGATTTGTTTGGAATGAACAATAAAGATTCATTTATTATTTGTAAAAATAATAATGAACTCTTAGCCCCAAGAAATGTGTTATCGGCTATCTCTAAAAGAAAGTTCTTGAATTTTACATCCTTAAGTGATTATTTCCAAATTGTTTGTAATAGTTTTTTATGCAAGTTTGGAAGGAAGCCGAAGTGGAGTGGGGTTATGAAGAAGAGCTTGTAGAATCCAAAAAAAAATCAAAGCACAAAAATGGGTGGGCCACAAAAGTGCACGAAACCTCTAAATTGCCAGGTGCTCAAAAAAAAAGTGGACCTGTGGAGAATTTTTAACAGAGCAGGTATGGTTCCCTTTTTCGAGGCTATGAAGGGATACAACAAAATCTTAACTACAAAATTTACCAATTCATGGAGGAAGGGGAATGTGGAAATTGGAGTGGTTAAATTCGAGGTGTCAGTGCAATTTATTGCGAAGGCTACTGGTTTGCAAAACCAAGGTATCAAGTTGGCTAAAAAGAGTGGTGTGCTACCAGTCTTTTGTTGACAAGTTTCTTCATGATGGTGAGAATCTAACCAGATTTCAAAATGGGTACACATGGCTTGAGCTCCCAACTCCTTATGCCCTGGTGATTGTGTTTATGATGCAGTATTTTATACTTGAAGGAAGATATATGAAAATTCACGCATACCACTTTCCATTGTTGAATCATATTCGGCATAATGAGAGAATCAATTTTCCCTTTTATTTACTTTCACCCCTGCAACTTAATATTGAAAAATGAGTGAACCCTCCCCTACATCAAGGATTAATGATTTCCCTTTACAAGCATGCCTTAGCTTTGAACCCTCATGGAAACCCTTTAGTTGCTAGACTAGATAATGAGAACCATAATATTGGTGAAAATGTGGAAACTTTAGCGGAGGCTAACCCTATTGAGGAGCCTAACCCCAGACTACCTCCCATTGCTGCTGAAAGAAATGAGTTAATCCCTACTAAAAGGCCTTCCCCTACTGCCAAAAGATCAAATCCTTCAATCCCTATGGGTTTGAAGAATCCTACTAAAAGCTCCATCGAGCTTGAGTTGGTTAAAGCGACTCCTGAGAAGCACAAGCATTCCCCACTTCTTCTAGAACTACCTAAGTCAAAGAAGATGAAAAAGAGCAAAAAATTCAAAGTGAAGTCATTGCCATTAGTGAATAAAAGGAGAGCATTCAAACCAAGGACTTGAAGGATAGGAAGTTGTGTCAAGGTAGTGTATGATGTAGATCCACACACCTGGCCAAGGCTACCTCCTAGGACAAGAAGGGGAAACAGAAAGCCACTTTTCATGAGGAGGAAGGATTGGAGGCGGAAGAATTTGAAGCCCAGGTTGATGAAGAAAGTGATGGGATGGAATTTGAAGATAGTTCCTATGACATTGGTGAAGAGGAAACTAAGGAGGAGAATGAAGATAACAAGGAGGAAGAGACTGAAATTGAAGAAGAGCAAAAGAATGAAACCCTAACTACTCCTAAACTGGGAATATTTCCAATGAAACTATTGTTGAAGATTCTAGCATTCACTATCTGAAAATCAGACTAACCTATATGTAGGCTCAAATGGACGATATGGAAAAATCTATTGTCACGTTGATGAAGGTGACGAACAACCTAATGCGTAGAGCAATGGTAGGTGCAGTGTTTGGTCAAACCAAGATCACTAGGAAGTTGAAGAAGATGGGAAAGATAGATGACTTGAAGGACCTGGATGAGACCAAGACACTTATTGGAGAGAGTACATCTCCCTAATAGGAGATTACTGAGCCTTGTTTGGAAAATCCAAGTAATGGCTTTTTTTCTTGCTTTTATTTATGGCTACCTTGCTTTTTTTGTCATTTTGTTTTAATATTTCAGACTATTGTTTTCATATAGCTTTGTTATGGTTTCAGACTTGCTGGTATATGGTGGACCTAATAAATGGTCTTCGTAGTTAGAAGTACTCTATAGCAATCTTTTGTTTTTTATTAAGTATAGTGGTTCTATGATTATTGTTTTGTTATTCGGCCTACATGCCACCCTGGACATGTTTTTTATGTTGGTTGGTGGTGTTTTTTTACCAACCCTGTTTTCTTATTTTGAATTTTGGTTGTAACCATGGGATCAAGGCCCTTCCCCTACTAATCTAATAAAAAACTAGGGCCATATAATTGTGATATTAGAAAATTAACATTTAAGATGAATTTACAAGTGATATGGTAATGAAAGTTAAATTGAATAATTCATGATTAAATGTCTATATGTTAGTTAGAATGATACCTAGTAATAATAAATTAGCTACAAGTTAAGTAATTAAGGTAATAGGGATGATGCAATCCCACAAATTTGTATCCATATTATTTTAACTTGGATACTGGACTTATTTACACTATACACTACATAAACATAACTATATATTTAATTGTGGTGGTTGGGTATAAAAGTTGTTTATTATTTGATGGCATAAACATGTCCTAGTTTGAGGGATAGCTATGTATATTTCAAAAATAGGGGATCATATATTGTTGGAGAGGAGCCCCACATACTACTATTGGATTAATAAGTGGAGCAGCCCTAATAGTAAGATAAGGCACATGATGTTAAAAATATTTGAATTGATGTTGGAAGGAATTTTATAAGGGAGAAGAGTTAGTTGGATTAAACATATCAAGATATGTTGCATTGGGTTGCTTTAAAAAATACTTGATAACTTGTGCATGATGATAAAAAGAAACAAAATAAAAATCACCAAGTGTATTGGCACATGAATGGGTGAGGGATGAAGAATGAACGAGAAACATATTTAAGAACACATAAAAATAATGAGGAAGTAATTCATATGAATGAAATTAACTAAGTATATTATTATTTGAGGGATTTGAAAGAGAAGACACAGGTTCATTATAATATAATGAATACATAGAAGATTGCACATTAATTTTAGAATGCTTTGTGTTGAAATTTTTAGACAATAGCATATATATGTATAATAGAATAATAAGACATATTATGTATATAAATTATTATCAATAGGATTATTCAAATGTTCATCATAAACTTCTTGAATCTAGTGTGTTGTATATGAAAGCCTCAACAACAAGTTTATTTTCTTATACTCTTTGGAATCCTCATGTTCAATGTATAGTAGAGAAGGGGTTCAAGGAGGTGTATGATCATATTTATGAGGGTTGTCAAGAGGTTAAAATTATGTGAGGAAGTGAGTAAGGGTTGAGGAGGAGAGGGATTATTATAAGAATGAGGATCAAAGATGCAAAGGGGGCGAGATATGAGGAATGGATCATAATTAAACAAGTGAATGAAAAACTAATCAATTTCAAAATGAATGTAATTCTTATTTGACATAAACTAGAAATGGAAACGTAAGTCAAATGAGATCATTAGAATGTAACAATATAAAATATTTTTTTGTTAATTTAAGTGCAATAAATTAGATTAAAATAATGACATCATAGAATGAGTAAAAGATCTTAAATTTGTTGTTTAACACTATCATATGAGAGTTCATTATCCATGTCCTAGTGTGAGGGATAGCTATGTATATCAAGTTCAAACTATGGATCCTATCAATTTAGGTGTGTAATTTTTTACCATAAGGTAAACTCACATCCTTATCTCATCTTATTATATTGGACTATGTGGGGTTTATAAATATCTAGAAATGGTTATGAGTGGTTTATGAAGGATTGGTTCATGAACTCTCTATTGTGTACTCCTATGGTTTTTTAAGGAAAATAAACATGGGGGTAAATGGAACTATTTCCTTGTATTTCATTTATTAGGTTCAAAATTATTATTTTCCACATACAAAATAAAAAAGTCCATATTTTTATTGGAAAGATAATTTTAGCTCTATCTAGTTAATTTCAAGGTTTAGGGTTTTAGGGTTTTAGTTTTAGTTAATAATAATATTGAGAGAGGATTTATGGTTTTATGGGTTTAGTTTCTATATCTAGTTAGGTTTTGGTTTCTATATGCTTTAGGAGTTATATTATTCTTTAAAAATTTATTGTATCCATTATTTTGATGTCATATATTTAGTTATTAGGTTTTAGGAGCTATAAAATTCATCCTAATTATGGAGATTAAAATAACCTAAAATATAAACCCTAATTTCAAAATCTAAATGTTAAATATATAACTAAAATATAAACCTTAATTTCAAACTATAAACGTTAAATATATAGCTGAAAAAATGCAAAAACCCCTGAAACCCTAACCTGGAGGTCGCTAAAACTTGCAATGTATACAGGACGAGGTAGCATGCACTATTTGAATGTCTAGATGGCTTTAAAAGTGAGTACCCATTCCGCTTTGGTCGTCGTCAATTCATAGAAGTTTAGGGGAAAAATGACTCAACAGTCATTTTTAAAATTAAATGGCTTTAACAAATCATTTCTAAACAAGTACTTATTTTGGAATGGGTACCCAAAGCATAATGTGTACCTATTTCAATTTTAGGCTTGGGATCTCGTTCCAAAATAGGTACCCATTCCTATTGGCATTTTTTCTCGAAACTTCCCCTCTTTTTTGACCCATCTTCTTGTGCATGCCCTCTAAGTAGAATTCTTCATAAGATAACAATATTCATGTTGCATTGTCGTTTCCCATTGTGAACTTCCCTTGGCTTCCTTGTGCATATTTAGACCATTCAAATCTTGTACCTTTTCCATCAAAGAATGGTTTGCAAATTGAATTCTTGTCTTTGAAGTATATGAAATATATATCTCTACTAAAACATCACAAAGGGTTTGTGTGGCTGAAAGATATGTTTTGATTACATTGTTAGAGGCTTTTAGCCTCCCCTATTGCTCAACTTGCTCAATAATGTCACTTAAATTCCTCTTTTATATGTAGTCTTCAACATTATTATAAATTAACCTTGAGTGAGAGACCACACAATTGGAGCAAGTAGATTGGGAATCATATCGTACAAGTATGATCTAGTTTACTCTTTCTTTCATCCCATACTATACATTTATCTAAATGTGAACATTTTTTAGCATTAGATCTCATAGTCTTCAAGCTTTAGATTTTGTACTATAACCACAAATGATATATGTGTCTTTACATAAGTTTCAAACTATGTGTATTAGGATTTTTGCATAAGCATTATGTCTAAATACTTTGGGGTGAGACAATGCTTCCTTTCACACTATTTCTCCTCAATAGTCACCTCCTTCACAATATTTATTAGCACCCAATTATCAAATTATATATCAAGAACAATTCACAACTTCCACCTAATAGACCTTAAGAAATGTCTTAAATTCTAACACACAAATGGCCATAATTGTGAGTGTATGATTATTTATCTCATCTACCACATTCTATTATGAAATATGAGTTGTTCATTCCCTCATAATGCCATGTTACTTGAAAGTAAATTGGTGAATGCCTTATCTGCATTATCTATTTGTAACTTCTTGATGTTTTTCAATATTGGGTCTCTACTTCCACCTTGAAAACATTGAAAATAGAAAGCACCACATCCTTGAAAAATAAAACCCAAGTCCACTTATTATGGTTTTCAACCAAGGAAAAAATACTTTGCACGACCATGTGAGTTTGCTAGTTGTGGAACCATCAATTCATTATGCACCAACTCAATTTCTTCGATGCTCTCCACACAATGTTCTTATCAAAGGGCTCTATGTGGTGCATCTACCACACACACCATTCAAAAACACTGTAGGATGAAATGATATGTGGAATGTGTCATGTGCCATATTATGTATCTTCAAGAAAGTAATAATCTAGTAGTTGAGGTGTCTCAACTTCTCTTGTCAAAAATGACTATCATATAATGAGGCAAGCAATGCCTAATTTTCTTGACCATTGAACTTTCCAAATATCTACCAATGATCCTTCAAAATACTAGTTACAACAATAGAGAATTTGTTCCTTGGATCTTAAATCCAACATTTATTTTCAAGAAATTCAAGCTTAATCCTTCTAAAGCAAGGTGTCACACTGATAAAATATTTCTTACCTTTTTATGATAATAGAAAAAATTATGAAAGAAGTCATTCTTGAGCTTCATTGTCCCCACACCAAACACAAATGTTGAAAAACTATCACAAACAATAACATATAACTATTGGCTTCTTGTTTTGAAGACACAAAACTATCCTTGTCATGACCAATGCACTTTTGGGCACCTATATCAAGAACCCAATATGGTGCCTTCTTAGCAACAATAACCAATATTATTACACCACCAACATCACTAGAACCAAAACTAGATATCTTTATGATTTCCACAAGATATCAATCCACTTTTTCACAAACTTATTTTTGTGTCATAAATCAAGTTATAAATTCAAATCTCCTTTGATCTACATACTCTTGCAACCAAAACAGGTGTTGTTAAACACCAACTCTTCTTTCGTATTTTCATGCTTACAAGATTTGTGTTTATCACTCTCATTTGTCCTTATTTTTGCTTCTTATTATTGTCATGCTTTCTTAGAAAGGCTTTCTTCTAACTTGATGAGGGCACAACCCGAGACACAGAAAATAACCCACAAACAAGAGAATAATTCTATTATTCAGAAAATGGAGCTTCTTACATGCAGAGGATCTCAAATCCCCAAGTTCTACAACATATGCAAGCTACAGAAAGCTACAGATTAACCCTTTAGCAATATGTGAGCTTGTCCCCCAAAAAGTTACCCAAAAATTAGAAAACCCGCCCATAAATAGAGCTCCTCATTAGTTTGGATCCAAAACAACATTCAAATTGAGTTTAGGCGGTTTGGCGCCAAAAATTACAACATGAAGTTCAAATTTCAAAAGAGCATTTGCAATGGTAACTTCTAGAAAGTGCGCCAACTTCGCGGGGCCATAACTTTTGATCCAGGACTCCGATTCGCGAACCGTTCGAACCATTGGAAAGGTCTTGAAGTCAAGAACGCGCTCAAAATCCACTACGCCAATTTTGGCAAGTTTCGGGGCCGATCCAGAAGCTCTAAGTGCCTCCAATCCCACTCGGAAGGTTTTTAGGTACAAATCTGGGAAACTAAAACTGCAATAACTTTCCACCCAGGAACCGAAAATAAAAACCGTAAATTGGGAATTTCATTATGACGAAAAGGGTATCCAAAAATATAAAAAACATCTAAAAACTGAGAAACTTGAAATTTAACTATTTTTGGGTGATGCAAGATTGCCCTTACACCACTGGATGCTCCTGCATCAGACACCCGAGGGAGTAATTTGAGAAGTGACCACTGTCACATCTCGAGATGGTTGAGAAAACCAACCCGGTCAACTATTGCCTTAGATAACGGGATGAATCTTCCTTGAGCCTTCACTCTCCATTTCACGAGGATATTCTTCATCACTGTTTACGGTACTCCTTCCCACACGGCTATCCAAGATTGCTTCAACCTCCTCCTTTTCTGAAGTAGGTGCTAGAATCCTACACTATTCCATCATTGGTACTTCCTCTGCGCCACCATCATGATACTCTGTCAAATCTGAAATGTTGAACACAGGGGAAATGTTGATTCCATCAGGCAACTCTACCTCATATGCATTCCCTGAATCATGCTTCTTTAAAATCTTACAGGGACCAAACTTCTTCATCTTCAA
>VDFB02121903.1:0-18892 GCA_007258455.2 Sequoia sempervirens
AAAATGGAAAAACCTGGAAAAATCACCTACACCACTACAAAGTTCATTGAACTAGTTTTCCGATGATATCTTGTTTGTGAAAAAAGGACACTGTGGAGAAAAGTTGTGAATTTTTGGAAAACTAGCTGAAATTAGGCCTGCAGCAACGACCTCTTGGCAAAATACAAAATTTCAGAATAAGGGTTTTTGGGCCTTCTGAATGCAATGGAAAAGTTCGTTTGGGCTCAAAATGCTCCAATAAAAAGTTGTTCGCAAATCTGAGCTTCAAACCCTTGTTTGCCAAAGTTGCAAATGGTAACCAAATTGAGTGAAACAAAAGCCAAATCTAATTTTTTCGAGCCTCTTGGATGCAATAAGACAACCAAAAATACTGCCACTATAGCTAAAAGTGTTGCAATCACCATAACTCACCAAAATGCATACATGCAATGTAGGATTAAAAAATCTTTGCATACCCTTTCTGATTCTCAATATCTTATTGATACGCAAGAGAAAATCATACAAGGAATTTTCAAGATCAAAAAAGAAACTCAAATTACAATAGAAAACTTGATGGTAGAGACTCTCTAATGAAAAAATAGAAGGGGCTTGCAAGATTCAAAGCTCTGATATCATGTTGAAGTGAGCAACTAAGATCTTTAATCTGTAACACCAAATAACCTCCACAAGAGATAGAAAGAAGCAACAATGGAAGATGCTATTCCACCAAACAAGAATTGCAATATGATACAATATGCAATATTACTACAATACAATGCAAAATATACTAGAGATATCGTACTTATAAAGGAAAATATGAGAGATACGATAAGAAAAGATCATGAAAAGTATCTTAATCCTATCACATGAGACAACTAACTCATAACTACCTAGGATGATGTGAAGTCTAGATAAGACAACTAAGACTTCTAGAAATAATCTTTTATCCTAAGTAAGCTTAACATGTGAATTAAATCCACTAATTCCCTAGTAAAGAATTAACTAGGTACAAGACTTATTCACACCAACACCCCCCTTAAGTGAAACTTAGGGAGGATCAAACCAATAAAAATATGCAAAATATGGGTCTTGACAACAAGGCATGATGAGGTACCCATATACATAACAAAAAACTCTCATAAACGGAGAAAAGGAGAAAAACCCTGTGGGAGAAAACTCCTCTCCAAAAGAGAAAAAGCTGCAAAGAGAACTGAAGAAGGAAGGAGGACTCATCAAGATCTCCCAAGGAAAAATTCTTTCACCCCAAGCATCGATCACAACTGAAGATAACGAGGCGATGCCAAAGGTTTAGTGAAGATGTCTGCAACCTACTAATCTGTAGGAAAATACGCCAAGTTGAGAACACCATCTTGGATGAGTTGTTTGATGAAGTGCATGTGGATCTCAATTTGCTTAGTATGTTGATGCTCCACTGGGTTGCGAGAGATATGGTTGCCACTCTGGTTGTAACACCAAATAGTGGGTTGAGTGGAAGGAAATCCGAACTCAATCATCAGCTGACAAAGCTACAAAACCTCCTAGCTAGCCAAAACTACACCTCGATACTCAACCTTTGTCAATGATAATGCAATTGTAGTTTGCTTCTTGCATGACCATGCAATCGGACCAGAACCAAGGCAAAAAACAAAGCCAAAAGTATACTTTCGATCATTGACATCACTAGCCCAATCTAAGTCAATGAAGCCCACAATTTGAGAAGCTCTTGATGTGTAGTGAATGCTGAAATGAGTAGTGCCCTAAATGTATCTCAAGATACATTTGGTAGCCTTCCAATGACTCTCATGAGGCTCCTGTGAGAAGCGAGAGACAAGTCCAACTGCAAAGTAAATATTAGGACGACTATATGTCAAGTACAAAAGACTACCAACCAACTGCCGATACAAGGTAGGATCAATTGTAGGAGTAATGCAACTAGTAGACAATACAACACCTGACTGAAATGGAGTGGGGACAGGCTTGCAATCAGCCATGCCAAACCTCTGAAGCAAATCAAGGGCATACTTTTGTTGGAAAATGTAGATCCCCTTAGAAGTCTAATGATCCTGAAGACCAAGGAAGTAATGCAAAAGACCAAGGTCAGTCATATCAAATCGCTCCATCAATGCCCGTTTTGTACTTTGAATCATGGAAGTAGAACTCCTTGTGAGAATCAAATCATCCACATAGAGCACAAGTATGAGTAGATCCTCTCCATGTCTCTGAGTATAAACTGTGGGATCGGAATGGCAGCAAGTGTAGCCGGAAGAAAGCAAGAAACTATCCATCTTCTCATACCAAGCCCGAGGAGCCTATTTGAGACCATATAATGAACATCAAAGCCTACAAACAAGAGAAAAGTCTTGTGCAAAAGCTGGTGGCTGCTCCATATTGATCTCCTCATGAAGATCCCCATGCAAGAGAACACTCTTCACATCCATCTGATACACTAACCATCCTTGTGATTTAGCTATAGCAAGGACAAGGCGAATAGAATCTATCTTGCAATAGGAGCAAAGGTCTCGAAATAGTCAATTCCTTCAACTTGAGAAAACTCCTTTGCAACAAGATGAGCCTTGTATTTGTCAATGGAACCATCTACTGCATACTTGGTACGATACACCCACTTGCATCGAACCAACTTTATCCCCTTAGGAAGAGGAAGAGGAAACCTACATAATGATGGCTTCATTAATGGCACTACAACCACACTTTATTAAACATATCTTTAATTTTGAAACTTGGTGCTTTTGATAATCCATTGATACTAGGGTAAATGCTTTACATAACCACACCCTCTTAAATACAATATGGGAATTATTTTATGAACAAAAGAAGAATATGGTATTGCCCATTTGTGCCTAGTATGACTCAATGTTGATTATGTTTAGAGAAGGTTTGTAATTACTACCAATAAAGGGATAAGGACAATTGTTCATTTTGAATAATTCTAGTAACATCTTATTACTCTGTAGAGGAAAAAAAAAATGCCTAAGTTTTAATACTATATTGAAAACAAATTTAGAATCGCTAAGCAATTAAACTAGTTTGTGAGCGGGGAATTCATTTACTTTGTGATCAACATTCCAATAGGATGGGATGCTCCTAGGTTTCATCATCAACCTTAGAGATTAACAAGGGTAAATGCTATCATAAGTATCTAATCTACAATAAAGTAAGATGACACTAATTTCTTTGGGGTTGTCATTTTGTGTCTAAATAAATGTGCTAGAAAATCCTACCTACTATGGTTTTTGTAAAGGTAACATATCATTTGTGCTCATGTAGCCATTAACCCAATTAGCTTTTGGGGCTTTGCATGATTGTTTCCTTATGAATAAAATGGGTAGAGTTTGATTAAAGATATTGATATCTTTAACGGAAGCATTATAGTACGAGTTGCCAAATGGTGAACTTATGATTTCCTAGCTACTATAAATATTAACTATTATTAGTTGAAGGGAAAAACTAAGAAAACCTTGGTTATGGGAACCGATGTGTAGGTATCCTTGAGAGACCTTGTAAGGAGAACTACACATAACTTTGATCTCGTTTGGAAGTAGGTATGTAGATAGTCCTTGGGTGAAGGATGTCCCTATGACCTCAAGTCCTTAGGGGGAGGGTTTAGGGGGATAACTCCAAAGTATGGGTTTGTTCCTATCTAGTTTGACCTTACCTCCTCTATAAGCTTCAGCTTGAGGTTGAAATGGGTACCGAATGGGTATGAAGGAATTAAGTAAATCTAATAACTTACTTACCAATTTGTTGGCGTTTAAATTAGCACCTCTGGAGTGCTAATTGTAAACGTTCAGCTATTTCAAATGTTTTGCAACACTTCTTCGTTATTTAAAGAGGAGAAGTCCCTCTCTGCTGGGAGCAATGCGTAGGGAAGGGAAATGTAAACTAAAGTTCCTATCTTTTTATGCTTTAGCGGTAGGACACAAGGGTGCACAAACACAATGCGCTGTAGCTAAGCTTTTTCTCTGGTTTCTGCAGATCTCAACTACGACTAATCTAGCTTTTATCTATCCAATACCTTCAAGGTAAACAGAGCATGAGGGAGTGAGGCGGGAATGGGATGGTTGGATCACAGGTCGCCGTCTCAGAGGAATATGACCCGAGGCTCTGCAGAACTCTCGGGTATACACCGGGATAAGGTTGGTACAAGCAAACACTCTGCACGGTAAACTAGATCTGAGATCTGCCAAGGAGGAGGGACTCCTATCCGAGGTATGAGCTTAAGAAATAGTTTACTAGAAACAACAGAATCACGATGCCTTGGCCAATGAGCTTGCTAAGGAGGAGGGACTCCTATCCGAAGTATAGCTTGGAAGTCAACACATTAAACAACAACAAACGATAACTTGCCAATAACAAATGTCCAAGGAGGAGGGACTCCTATTCGAGGGAGAAGCCAGGGCAACAAGCTATTAAACACAAGGCGTAGACATAACTCAAACAAGATGATCAAAATGCAAGCGCCTTCTGATATTCCTCTTCAATGTTTCATCAACGAATTACAAAAGTTGGGAGAGCAAAGGCACGAAATCATGCACAATTACAATCATCCAACGAACTCTCATCCAAGAGTGAACAAAATATACTCACGCTTTTCAAAGTACATTGGCAACAATGGGCAACAATTTTGCATAGCAAGTAAAAGTTAAACAAATAATGAGCCCAAGGCTCTTATTTATAGAACTCAAGGTAAGGCAACTAAAATCTCCTTGAGTTAACAGCGTTCTTGCGAAATCAAATTAGCGAGATTTATTCTAAAGGGGAAACAAGTAGTTAACTGGAAAACTACTTCGGTTAACTGAAAGTCAACAAAGAGTCAACTGGAAACTACTTCAGTTGATTGAAAGTAAACTAAAGGTGAACTTAAATGAAAAGTATCCCTCCAAAATAGACATCCACATTTAGTGGAGATCTAAGATCCACAAATCATGGAAGCCAATTAGACATCCTTAATCAGTGGGATCTGACAATGCATGATTTAAGGAATATGGAGTTAAACTTGGAAAGAGACATCAAGTTAACTCCAACTACATTTAATGTCATCTTGAGTTGACTTGGAAAGAAGCATCAAGTCAAACTCAAGCATCATAAATGCCACTTGGAGGGTAGGATGTCCTTCCTAGGTGTCTGACACCTCGTCATCACTTCCGGTCAACAACTCCTTGATCTGTGTTGACTTCTTCCGTTTTCGGATAGTCAATGTTTTGATGACACACCATCTCCTCTTCTTGTGCAAGTTGTTGCTCTTGGTAACTTTTGGCGGCTCCATGCTTGGAATGACCTCTTCGCATCTGGCAAGCCAAGGTGCTTACTGCCATGCGGGAGGTGGTAATATTGGTCTTTTGCTGCAAGATCAGTCTTTCTTTCTTCTTCATCCAGAGTAATTGCTGCAGGTCTCCACTGAGTGGGACATGTATTCTTTTCAAAGATAAAGATCCGTAGACTGCTGATGATGTCCGTTTGCTCTCCAACAATGTGTGTAAGATCTAGTTGGAGAGTTGCTGGTGCAAGGTCTAGTTGTTCAATTGGAGTCCAAGGACGCCAAATTGTCATTCTGTGAAGAAGAACTTGCCTATTGACTGTAAACACGGACGTGTTCAGACAACTTCTGAAAAACCCCTGAAAATAGCGTACACTTGAAATATTTTCGGAAAAATCGGCACATGGGTTTTGTTAGATTGCTTCAATCTTTGAACAAGCCCGCAGTTCCTCAAATTACGGTCTGAAACTTTTGAAAAACCCCCAAAATAGGAATAGGTATGCTGATTTTCGGAAATTTGACGAGATGGGTTCCTTTGGAAAATTATGCTGGATCTACCCAGTTGATCTGATCTGATGTAGCCTGTCACCTTTTTGAAATGTGCAAGAAAACCTAAGACAAGAAGAGAGGAAGTAGACAGAAGATGGATTGGAAGTTTTTATCTGACTCTCTGAGAAAATCCGTCTCTGAATCCAACCTCAGATTAGCAATCTTCTTCTGCTTCAAATCTACAAGAAATATCGAAGAACGGATGAAAACCTTGGCCAAATCTATAAATGGCGTCCTTGAGAGCTTATGGCTGTTCTTGATCATCAACTTGCAATGAAATAATGAAGTGGGATGTCTATACCTTGATTACATAGACTCAAGCCTTAGATCCACAAGTTTGGGGACCTAACTCACGATCAAAAGTGATTTTGGCTTGATCTAAAGTTCAAAAAGGTGATTTCCACTGATCGTGGAGTGTTTTAGCCAAGTTTTGCTCAAAATATCTTGACTTTAGTCAACAACTTGACCTTTGACTTCTTCAAGGGATCCCCTTTTGATTTTTGCAAGTTCTTTATTATTTTCTCTCTTGAACAACCTTAGTTTGATCCTGAATCTAGCTTGATCTGTTGATCCTGAGATGATGCTGACACATTCACTGCTGAGCTGGATTTGACCTGAAGAGGAGTGCCTAGGAGGCATGATGGTAAAAAGATGAGTTTAGGGCTTCAAAAGAAAGGGTGCCTTTTCCAAGAAAAGGCTCTTTTGCTTATGCCTTAGTGAATTTTTGATCTTAAGTTCTTCAGCCTTTTGAAATGACCTCTCGTGCTTTTGATCTGGATTTCTCATTGATCGGAGAGTCAGATGATTTCGCTTGATATCTCATCAGGTAGCCAGCTCTGTTCTGCCAAAGATGACTGACTTCAGAAAACTTGGATTTCATTTTAGGGTTCCTTTATTGAAGGGCGCCCCTCCTTGAAAAGGCTTTTCCTTTAGCAAGATTATTTCCATCACGAAGAAGTTGCCTACTTTGATGCGGATTATCCGTTAGATGCTCACATGGATATTTGGTGCTGCGATTCGCGTTTCGAGATCTAATTGGTGAAGGTTATCACAGGAAGCCTTTGTCATTATGTCGGCATCACGGAGGTCAAAAATGGTATGTAGGCTCTTTTTCTTAGAACTTCGCCGTTAACTGTGGTTTCCTGATATTTCCTCAACTGCCTCTTTTTGCTTTATCAGCAGCTGCTTGTGATCTGTCCCTCAGATAATTAATTTGTTTGTTTCACTGTCGCGCCAGCAGGCAAACGTCAAGAATGAATGCCTTGGATGATCTGGGTGACTTCATTTGACCTTTAAAGATCATGGGCGCCCCTTCTTGAAAAAGGCTCTTTTCAGCATGTGAACAATCTCTCCTTCGTAACATTTCCAGAGTTAGTCAAATTTTGACCTTTTTCACTTTCAGGAAACTCCTCCGTCGAAGATCACCATTTCTTCATGTCTCACGTTCATCGTGTATGGATGTTTGGGAAAATGACTAAGGCATTTGACTGCATAGCCTCCTCTTGGTAGCAAGGCGTGCATTCTCCAGACTTAGTCAATTTTCAGCATTTTTCATTTTTTGAAAATCCCAGACTTAGTCAATTTTCAGCATTTTTCATTTTGAAAATCCCCTTCAACATCATTTTAGATCTTTTTCGCCATGGTTGCATCGTTGAAGCTTTTGAAGCTTAGCTTTTAGAACCTGGTATTGGCCAATCTGCCATTAATGGCTGCAGAGCTCCTAACTTTGTTCCTGAAAAATAGAAATAGACCCACCAGAGTAAAACTTATCTTTTGATGATTCTGACTTGACCAATGTGATCGTGAAGCCTTTTAATCCTATCAAAATCATTTTCAATCATTTTTGGGAAGGTCCTATTTTCGGGGGTTTCCCTGAAAATAGGGGCGAAAAACCCTAATTTTCAAATTTTCAAAATTTTGCACGTGTGTTCTTTGACAAAAACCCACCAAGATTCTATGATTGGTTTGACCTAAAACAGACTTTACATGGCATTTTAACAAGATTTAGCTCAATTTATACAGAATGCCAAAAAAATTATTTTGGGTACAACATTAGGCTCCGTCTGGTGACCATGTCGGATACCTACGGCATAGGAGAACCGAGAATCTCAAGTTTCGTAGACCAGTATATCTAATCAGTTGGGTAACGGAGTCAGGACTTTGGTTCCATACATACCTAAAAATAGAGTTCACCTTATTTATTGGGTTCCCCAATTTATTCACCTATGACAAAACATCTAAGAAATCACCTAAAACACGACAATACTTCACTGAACGGGGAAAAACATAACAACATAACGTTAAAGCAAAGAAAAATTATTTTACAAAGAACTCACCCCATCCCCAAAGGGACGAAATGCTTCAAGTATCGCCTGCTTCATGGCAGAGCGAAGAGCCTCCCATCGGTGCTGCTTCTGCCTAAAAGGCTTTACTTCTTTTCTGATGGGAATTACAGGAGACAATCCCTCTGGGATGAAGATTCTCAGGTATTCATATATCCAAGCAAAAGTACTCTGACAGAAGTCAGAATATGATGCAAATGGGAAAGCTGATACCCCTGAGGCATTAGTTCTGCTATAGTTCATCCTCGGGATGTTGAACTCTTCAAACCAGTTGATCGAGTTCCAAACTCGATTTCTATAATGCCGTAGGTGATCTTTGCTGACCTGAAAATATCCTTTGACCGGCTCCTGGATCAGCTCCAAATCACCTTTAATACACAGGAGTTTCATTCCCATGTCTTCGGCATCTTTGAGGCCTAATAGAAGCACCTCTTTCTCAGCTTCAGTGAATTCCAATTGCACAAATGGGTGCAACTGTCCGTTAGGGGAGATGATCACTTCCCCTGCTTCTGAACTTGTATCTGAACAACCTCCATCGAACTGTGTTGTCCATGACCTTGCATCCTCTGTCAGTTTCTTTTCAGAACAAACAATGTTCTTATCTTTAGTTTCTATTTCTGCCAGAGTCACATAATTACCGGGACGTGTTTCAGGCTTTTCTCCTGCTGGAACAGATGACTTGAGCATAGCCTGCTTCTTCACAACATTGAGAATCTGATCTATTTGTTCTGGATGGTCCTGAAGATATTCCAGTTGAGAGATTTGTACCTTGTTCTTCATCATGGAAGCTACGATGTCAAAATTTGCTGAAGACGTCTCTTGAGCAACTGGCATAGCGTTCTTCTGTGAAGATCTGGGATTGGAAGTGGAAGGCACCTCTTCACCCTTTTCGTTTGATTTCCATCTTTCTTCCTCTTCTTTCTGTGCTTTCAAGTGTTGAACACGTGTAGTCACAGGCGTTGAAAAATTTTCATGATTCACCGCAAGAGAATACTGACGGTATGCTTCTTTTTCTTCTTTAATAACGGGTTCGAAGTTTCCCGTTGCGGAGTCGCCATCGAAGTTGTCCGTCTGTGGTAAGACAACATTCGAACTTGTTGGTACAAAACTAGAACTGGGAGCAGCTTCAGCGTATCCCATGATTTGGGTCATTCTCAGATTCTCAGGACATGTGGATCCGGTATGTTCATTACTGTCATGGAAACAGCAAAACACTGCATTGTGTGCAGCTTCAATCATTGGTCTTGATGGAGGTGTTGGCAACCGTGGCTGAAGATTGTCTCTCTTTGGCTGGTACGGTTGCTGAGCTAGAGATCTGATAGAATCTGTTTTCATCAAGCCGGAAGTGATCATATTATCCTCCAACTCGATGGCGTGTTCTTGCACACTCTTCAACTCTGTTTCTTTTGCCATCTTCAGGAAGAAGGCTATCTCTGATGGAAGAGCATTTATGAAACAGCTTATCAGGATCTCTGGTGATGGATCGAGCGTAGAAGAAATTCTTGTAACAAGACGATTAAATCTTGATACAAATTCCCTCATGTGTTCATTGTGTTCCATCTTTGAATTTGCAAGCTGGGCAAACAACATATGATTGTCTTCAGCGGGCTTGAATCTCGCCAAAAACTTCTCGCTCATAGTTTCCCAGCTTGTAATAGCACATGCGTATGTTCCTGATAACCACCAATATTTTATGATTGGTTTGACCTAAAACCGACTTAACATGGCATTTTAACAAGATTTAGCTCAATTTATCTGAATACCAAAATTAATTTTGGGTACAACATAATTAATACATAAAGTGCTTCTGAATACTAATTTGAATGAGATAATGGATTTGAATACATAATAGTCAGTATTTGATTATATGTATATGTTGGGTAAAGGCCATCTTGTGTTGCTTCTATGTAACTCTTATGTGTTTGTGAAATCTAACTTCATATCTAGAAGTCTCTATGTATAGGCTCTTGGATTTTTTGATTGAGATTTACTTTTATAGGTCACCTGACTAGTATTGTGAATCATGTTATGTATGACCCGCCCAAGTGTAAACATCCAAGGTATTTGAGTAGTGGCAAGTAGTCATTGGACCGTTCCATTGATCAATGTCTGGGCTATTGCTAGGATTAGCTGACATTCACTTGGTTCACAGAGGTGGATTGCTAAGGGCTACCCTGGTTATGATACGGTAATAGTTAGTAGGTTGTCATTGGATCATGCCAATGGTGGATGCCTAGAGCTACTGTTGTATCTTTTGGATTAACCAACCTTCATGCAGTTCATGGAGGGGATTACTAGGAGCTATCTGAGATTTTATATGGTAATAGTTGCATGAGTAGTTATCCTATGAGTAACGGTAAATAGAGCTAACCATTTTATTAGGAGCATTCACTGGTAGTCACCTATAGCACGGGGGTGATCGATGCCAAGTGCTACCTGGGATTGTCAAGAAGATAGCTAACAATATCACTAAGGTTACTAGGTGGTATATGTTGGAAGCTACTTGTTCTTGGGTAGACAAACTTGTCACCAGTGGCCTATAGGCGATTGAAGTTGGAATCCATTGGGTTGGATAGGTTCACTACTTGTGGAAAGCTTTGGGATGGAAGATGGACTCATAGTGTAGTATGGGATGCACCGAATTCCCTTCCCGGTTGTTAGATGATATACTTGGTTTTGTTGGGTTGAGGACGAATCCTCGGTGTAGTATGGGATGCATCAAATCCTCTTCCCAATTTTCTAATGGTGCAAAAGATCGAAGAAAAGGATGGGACCCACAATGTAGTGCACAATGCACCAACATTCTTTTCTATTTGGGATGTATTATGGACAAGTGTTAGTTACCCATTGTGGATGTGTCAATGAGTTATTGTTTATATGTGATGTGTGTTGGAGCTAGTCACTATGTCTATGTGATGTGTGCTAGAACTAATCATTGTTGTACTTGTGATGTACATATGATCTAGGCACCATTATACTTGTCATGTGCAATTGAGTTAGCCATTATTGTATTGTGATGTTTGTATGAGCCAATCACTGTTGTATTTGTGATGTGTATGAGCTAGTCACCTTGTGTATGTGTGATGTATTCTTGAGACAGTCATTATGTACATGATATTGGGTTTACGGTATGATATGACCCCTGTGTATTCATGTGTGTTCAAGGATTGGTAATGTTTGGTATGGAATCTACACTTGATGGCAAATTGTTATCATTATATTACAATTGGAATAAGTTGATAACTTATGTTTAATGAATAGTCCCAGTTTAAAGGTGAGATCAAAGATCTCATGCAAGAGGAGAGAATGAACTCCCTCTAACATTGTTTGGTGAACTATGAAGCCTCTGATTTCCCACGAGGGGATACGTAGGTAGGTTCATCATGAACCCTCAAGGTTTAGGTCTAGGTCTAGGGATACCCTAACTACATGAACTTAGCACTTTTGAGTGTAATCATATAAGTGGTGATGTTGATTTGTCATCACCATGATGAATGAGGAACTTTCCAAATCAGCACTTCAACTTTAGATGAAAGATTCTTGTTCGGATAAGTTGGTAGTGATGTGATTTGAATTAAAAAAATGTTCTATTGGCCAAAGGACGGATTTTGTAGTTTCTTTCTTTTTATTTTGTGTTAAAACTATAATTCTGTTCAAATTATTTTTGTTTCTAATCCTTAAACAAATTGCATGGTATGTAAAACATTTATGCTGGAAATCCATTATCTTCCCCACATTAAATTTTTATGTTAGAAGTCATTACACTCATAATGATCATACTATCCTATATTTTATAAAGTGGGATGGCTTAATTAATTCCTATTGATGTTTCCCCATTTTAATGTTTGGACATTCCTCATTTTGTGTTGAAGCTTCAAGAAGTGTGACAGTTTTCCTCTCTCTGATCTGTTTCTTTTGATCACCAGTCTTGGTCAATGCTATGCTCCACGGGGACATGTTCCTTGTGTTTTTATGCCGTTTCCCGTACCGGGTACGAAACGGGGACGCGGGGACGGCCAAGAAACGTCTCCTAGCCATCCCCTTTTGCCCTCCAAGTACCCGATACTTCCAGGGGACTTTTGGCAAAAGGCAGGGGACGTAGGGTACTTCTAGAAGTACCCTATGGCCCAGCAGCAAAAAAAACACATTTTTATAAAAAATTAAAAAATTTTAAAATGAAAAAAAGGCATGGGCGGGCCCACAAGGGACACCCCATGCCACTTAACCTAATTTATGTCTTATATATGCCCTAAAATGAGAAAAAGCAACTCATTTTTACATTTGGCTTGTGAAGTGAAGGAGAGCAAAAGAAGAGTAGCTGAGTGAAAGGATCCCCAGACTAGTCAGTATCGTCAGACTCCAGCCTTACGTTGGGATGTTAATCCCAAAGATGCTATGCAGATTGAGGAGAATGCACATGAGGGATTGGTTGGGGTTCCATTGGTTGAGGCAGATCCTTCTATTGACATGGACACTGACACTAACTTAGACTTGAGCTCTGATGGCTAGGGCGATGCTGATTTAGACCTACCTTCTGCTGATTAGGGACCTTGGACAGCGATATATTTTCTTAGTTTTACGGTTAGAATGTCATTTCATAGTTGAGACTTGGAGCCTTTGGGCATTTTGGTTATAATTATCTGACTTTTATATGATATGTGTGCACATTGATAATGAAAAGCATTTGAATTTTGTTAATTTGTTTGTCGATTCTCATGTGAAATCTCAATTCAAGACTAATGATATGTATTAAGCTTATACAAATGTCTAGAATGAATGCTTTATCAATGTTATGCTATGAACATTTGAAATTTCTGTATATTTTTAAAAAATTCCCTATTTTTTTTTATCAGCCGTCCCCTGCCGTCCCCTAAAAAATGACCCAAAAGTACCCCCGTACCGAAAAATCGTCCCACCGTACCGGGTACTCCCTGTCCCCGAAACCCCGTGGAGCATAGGGTCAATGTGGTGTGTATATAAATTATAATCATTTTTTTAGTTATTTGACACTGTTCATTTAAAATGCTCCATTCAATATGTTATCTAGTGTTAAATAGGCCAATTCCCTGTCCTGTTTCTTTGTTAAGGTTTAGATGGATTTGTTGGAATGTACCTACTTTTGTAGCTTATGTCATCAGCAGCTTTTGTAGCTTATGTCATCAGCAGAAACCTTTCCAGCAATGGTTCAATATTACAAACAAATGTATAGTATAAAACTTAACCTGCATATAAATATAGCATTTTAACATTAACATATTGCAAAGGCTAAATACCAGCATTTTTTTGTATGCATTTGCTTGGAATAAGAAAAACCCATATCATATGGATTTTATAAATAGCCATTGTGTCAGCAATTTATTAATCTGTATAATCAACTTTTCTGAAGCTAAAATCTTAATCCCAAAGCTTTTTCTTCAATTTCTGGTTTTCTCCATTCCCATTTTTCAACCACTTTTTTGTTATGTTTAAGATGTTAGCAATTCTTGAACCATTTGAAGTGACCATTTATAGAAAATATTGTTGTCCTTAATTAATAATTTGTAGTTACATATTTTCTTTTCCCCTTGCAGAAGGTTTAAATGCCATTGATGGTCTCCATGTAAGATTAGATGCAGTTGAGACAAATATTGTAAGTATACTTAATTCTGATTAAAATATTTGTTTGCTTGAAGTACGTGTTTACATTTTCTCTTTTGTCTTATTTGACATGCAATGTCCAGTTCTTACTCTCTGGAAGAATCCATGCAAGAGTTTGTGATTTGTACAACTGCTTTTTTCATTACTTAGTATTTGTTTCTCCAATCAGGTATTTGTCGATCTTTCAGTTGATTCAGCCTTTGGGGCAGAAGAGCTTTGTGAAGCTATGAAGGAGAAAGGTGTTCTTTTTATGCCAGTGTGTCCTATGAGGTTGGTATGAATTTGTTTAGGAGATTGTAGATTGTGCATATGCTCTGTTTTTCTGTCCAGTTAGGAAGAAGTTCGATTAACTTAAGCTTGCATGGAAATACAGAATCAGTTAGGTAAATAATAAGATTCAATAAATATGTGGTCTACCAAGGTTTAATATTATTATATTACTTAAGATTTGCCACTCTTACTCTCAACTTATTTTGAAGCATAAGAACACATTGGCAAGGGGAGGGATGGAATACTTAGTGTTGATGCATACCGACCGCTAGGAGTCATGATTGTTATCCAAACTAGTGTGTTTGCATGGATTTGAATATTTGAGTTCCTTATCAAAAACTCTGATATTTCAGTTGGTATTTGAATTCCCCTTACATTGTTGATTCCCATATTTTAAGGAATTAAATATATTTGTTCCCTTTGAGGAACCTATTTTCCTCCTGCTAATCGGGTTCTGATTTTTCAACTTCTGTTAGGGTACAGGCCTTCGCCTAGGTAGTCAACTGCTGTTGATTATATAGAGACCCAGGAAAATAGTATGTTAAACTAGGAATCTAACATCCAACTTCAGATCAGTATTAAGTCTATTTCTTTAGTAATACTATGAAGAATGGCAAAAGTCTTCCTTGGATTCTGTTGTCATGTCCCCTTTTTTTGAATTAAGATTATTAATAATATTATTTAATTTGGGCCCAATAATATCTAATTTAAGGGTAGCTTAATAAAATTATTATAATTAAAAATAAAATGTGTTTTTAAACACTAGTATTAAAATAAAAGCATTTTTAATACTTAAAATTAAAAAAATATATATTAAAAGTATTTTTAAATACTTGGAGGGAAATTTAGGACCCAAGGACCCAATTTGAAAAAGTACATCAAGGAGGTGTCTATCTTCATTTGAGGATCATTCAAGCTATTGTTTTGCATACTACTCTCAGATTTGATCAATTGTTCAATCTAGGGCATCCAAGGACAAAAACCTTTGGTGTGTTTGAATTCTCGAGGATGAAAACCCTCTTAGTTTTCATCATATTGGATCAAAGATGAAAACCATTGTTTACGATTTTGAATGATTCCATTCAGGAATTACAATTGTGTTGAGTTGGATTTTGCTAGTGTCGCTAAAGTGTTTTTGGCAAGCAAAAATTATCATTTCATCACCAATGCGTATTTGAGGGTTTATATATTGAGCTTAAGATTTTTTTATGGATTTTGGACATCATTTGGAATTGGATTTCAGTTACTCTAGCTGAGTGCTACATTGAGAAAGTAAAATTAGACATTCAGGGCATTCTATCAGTCAAACCAGCTGCTGTATTCATCATCTCATTCATCACTTAATGTGTCAAGAGTGATCATAGCCGTTGAAGGAGGAACTTGAGAGCTTGTATACTGTCTGCAGCATCCATATGATGCTGGTTACATCATCACCTGCCCAGATTGTACAGATATGAGCACATATGGGAGTGGTTGTAACATACACTGTCCAGATCACAGGGATATCAGCAAAAATTGGAGTGGCCACTTCATTTTCTATCTAAGGCATTTCCTTGGATTCCAAGCATATCAGTAGTGATTCTTAGTAGCGTCATCAAATAAAATCTAAGTTTCCAGATTATGCTCTATAAGAAATAAGAGGGTTGTCACCTCAGCTGTCGTATAATATTGTTTATCAATATGTTGAAGATGTCAAATATGAATACCATGATATGAGGAGATTTCAAATTGTTATTATTGTAGTCATTTGCATTTCTTATTACTCACAAGCTGGGTTGGTGGAATTGAAATTCTTTTGGTGTTCCTGATCATTGAAACAATTCAGACCTACAATTATATTGCAACCTAGGGTTTATACCAAACCCAGCAGCAATTATAATTGTTAAAATTTGATTCAGATTCAATCTTATTCCAGTATTTAAGGGTTTGATCAAGCATTTCCAGGTATTTGTTTTCAGTTTCAATCTGCTATTCCAGTTTATTTTGTTGTCAAAATTTAGGAAATACAAAAAAGCAAAAAATAAATTAAAATACAAAATGGGAACATCGCATCTGTCATCTTGTTTCATCCTTATGCAGTGGAAAGCTGAACACTGAGGTCAAAACTAGACTAGAGAGTGTAGACACTTAAAATTGTCTTGAGCCTATAGTCCCATTTTTTGACTAACTTCCATCTAATTCTAATTCTGACTAACCCTAATTTTCATTTGAACCCAATTCTAGTCTTTTCACACTTCAATAATTAAATAATTTTAATTATTCTCTCACTCAACATTTCATCGATTAAATAATTATATTTAATTATTTAATCCCTAATCCTATCTCATCTATGATTAAATAAATATTATTATTTATTTAATTATGCTAAGCTAAAGTTTCCTCTATAATTAATTAAATTAATTAATTATTCATTACATTGAAAATAAATGAATTTTTATTTATTTTATTTTTGAAAATTTTCCACAATTTCCTCTTTACTTAACTCTTTCATTTTCTATTTTCTTTTTCAGTTAACTCTTGCATTTCTTTATTTCCTTTTTCACTTGATTGACCCTTTCTTCCACTTGATTGCCTCTTTCTTTTAGTTAACTCTTCCATTTTTTGCTGTTTTCTCCACTCATCTCTTACATTTTTCTATTTCCTCATTCATTGTTCTCTTCTATTCTTCTTACATTTTCCATTTTTCAAATGAGCAACTTTCCCATACAAGTTGTCTCATTCGATCTCAACCATTGATCTTCTATACGATTTTATTCGTCCGTCTTGCCAACTTAATCAATAAATTTGACATTTGCTTCTTCATTTGAAATACCACTATCTTTGAATCTTTGTTGTTATTATTGTCATAAGCCTTCCAATTGTGCACTCTAAAAATCTGAGAGCAACATATCACAAAGTTTTAAAAGCAAAGAGGAGAAGGGCAATAGAAGTGATTCAACTATGGCATAAGAGGTATAATTGGTGTTTTATGTGCTTTCATTTGATCTTTTATGCAAGTTTGTTTTCTATTGCTTGGATTGGGAATTTAGCTTCTTACTAACAGTTTGGTAGTTATTGTGCAAGTTTCAAGCTTCAAACTTGATTCTCCCTGTCTACAATTGGTGAACCCGATTATAGACAAGAAAAAATTAGGTTTGAAAGCTCTTTACATGCACAACAACCATCAAACTGTAGTAACAAAGCTAAAATTCCCAATCTAGCAATAGAAAACAAATTTGCATAAAAGATCTAATGAAAGCACACAAAACACAAATTATGCCTCTTATGCCATAGTTGAATCACTTCTATTGCCCTTCTCTTTTCTTTGAAATATTTTAAAGTGTTGCTCTCAGATTTTTGGAGTGCACAATTAATTGACTTAGGATGATAATGGCGGCAAAGATTTGAAGACAGTGGTTGTTTGAATGAAGAAGAGAATGTCGAATTTATAGATGAAGTTGGCAAGATGAATGGATGAGATCAAATAGAAGATCAACAGTTGAGATTGAATGAGAGAATGTACAAGGGAAAGTTGCTTATTCAAAAAATGGAAAATGTAAGAAGGATGGGAGAGAAAAGTGAATGAAGAAATAGAAAAATGTAAGAGATGAGTGGAGAAAATAGTGGAGAGTAGAAGAGTTAACTAAAAGAAAGAGGCTATCAAGTGGAAGAAAGGGTTAGTCAAGTGAAAAAGGAAATAAAGAAATGGAAGAGTTAACCAAAAAGAAAATAGAAAATGGAAGAGTTAAGTAAAGAGGAAATTGTGGCAAGTTTTCAAAAATAAAATGAATAAAAATTTATTTATTTTCGATGTCATGAATAATTAATTATATAGGAAATTTTAGGTTAGTATAATTAAATAAATAATAATATATATTTAATCATAGATGAGATAGAATTAGGGATTAAATAATTAAATAATAATTATTTAATTGACGAAACGGTGAGAGAAAATAATTAAAATTATTAAAATGTGAAAAAGACTAGAATTGGGTTCAGATGAAAATTAGGGTTAGATGGTATTAGAGTTAGACGAAAGTTAGTCAAAAAATGGGACTATAGGCTCGGGACAATTTCAAGTGTCTAAATTTTGCCCCTCTTTGAGACAATGTGATTTTTAGCGTTGTCTCAAAGAAAAATTAAGAAAAATTCTAATCAGGTCTTTGCCCTAACATGCCCCAGTGGAGGCAGGATTATGATGCCCCCTCAGGAAATTTGGTGAAAAACTCAAAAAATTGAGGCAAAATTTTTCAATAAGATGATTTAATGTGTTTAGATAGAAGAAATATTAGCTAGAAGAAAAGGTTAGTAAGAAGGGAAGAACAGTTAGTTTGATCGATATAAGATATGGACAAGATTAATGGATCAGGATAGAATGGATCGAAGAAATATTAGCTAGAAGAAAAGGTTAGCAAGAAAGGAAGAACAGTTAGAAAGGAAGGGAAGAATAGTTAGTAAGATGAATGGGTGTAGAAAGGGAAGTGATGAATATATCGTCATAAGCCTTGATAAGTGTACATTTATCATCATCAAGTGTTTTTATTTTGCAAGGGGATGACGTACATCAAGGTATGAAAAAACCATGGTGTAAAATGTGATCCCTTTGCATAAATAGACACATTGCAGGCAAGGAATGCCATGACTCAGACTAGGAATTTAGTTGCCCCAGTCATATTGTCAAGACAAACCACAAATAGAAATCAAACAGAAAAAAAAAGGTCATGATCCATCCTCGTTCCTCTAATCACTTGTGGATATCCTCAAGTAGCATAGGATCATGATAACAAAGAAATTAGATAAAAGATAAGACATACTAGACCAAACAAGTCAAAAGCCATTTAGATCCTCTTACCGAAGACAA
>VDFB02121904.1:0-60340 GCA_007258455.2 Sequoia sempervirens
TGTGTGTGTGAATATGTTATCTAACTAAAGAGATATAAACCAACACACCAATAAGACATTAAATCAAAGGAAACTAATTGAAAAGTAAAGCAAACTCTTAAAACAACAGCTCCTTCGAAAGTGTCTTATTGTGCTCTATCTCCAAGGATTCGTTGCAAGTACTGGCCCTCAGTTGGTGTAAGCAACAGCTTGTTAGAATGACAACTTCGAAAAACAAGCTTATGAAAAATGCATGTCTATTTTCTAAATGATTTAAGCTATGATGTGAAAACTAAGATGCTATGAACTTGAAATAAAAATGCCTGAAAAGATTGCTAAATGCTGATTAGAATGCGGCTATAATAATAGCACTAAATTCACAAATTTTAGGATCCTTTTCAACTCAAAAAGAGGTTGTATTTATAGGTTTTTGGAGGCAAGAATCTAGTTGGCAAAGATCAACAGTCGAAAATAATCCTATCAAGATGAACGGTGAGAGATTCTGGAAGTTGAGAAAAAGATGGAAGGTTGAGAGAATAATGTAAGATGTTTCCTCCTACACAATCTTTTCCATTCAAAATTGAAGAAAAGTTTCCATTTGAGGAGTTAGGTGATAGATGAAGATAAATCCCATAATTAAATAAATAAATTTATTTAATTACATGTGACAATGAATTTAGAAGTTTCCATAATTAAATATTTAATATTTAATTATGTGTGAGAATATGATAGAAAAGTGTTTAATTAAATATATAAAATACTTAATTAAATATGAAGTGAAGAAAGTTTCTAATTAAATATTTTAGAATATTTAATTAAATGTAGAGTGAGGAAAGTTTCTAATTAAATATTTAGAATATTTAATTATATGTAGAGTGAAGAATTAGAAAGTGTTTAATTAAATATTTAGAATATTTAATTAAATGTGGAAAAGGAATTTAGAGGAATATCATTTGAATTTAAAATTCAAACTTATGATAATTAATATAAATAAATTATAAAATCTATTTAATTAATTAAGAGGAATATGGAAGATGGTAATAATTAAATAAACTCATTTATTTAATTAAATTAGAAGAATTAGAAAGTGAACAATATAAATAAATAATTAAATTTATTTATATGTAGATGACTTTAGAAGATTAATTAAATAATTCATATTTAATTAATTAACAGGCTTAATTAACTGTGACCATTTTTAGATGTATACAATACGCACTAAGGAACACGTACATGAGGGTGCATAGGTAGACATACCTATGCACACTCATGCATGAGTTGCTTGTGCGCATGGAACTATCTGATGGAACCAACAACATGCATATGTATACATATAGACGTGTTGCTTATAGTCTCTCATCAATACCATAGTAATTATGTATGATTTGGTGTGAGAATCGAAGGTGCATATATATATAATGCATATACATATATCCATATGCATAAATGTATCCATATACACATAGGGTGGCAAATGGACATGCCCATACAAATGTATCGATACACGTATACATATGCATACATGTACATAGAGGCCTATATATATACACACACACACAACTGATATATCCATATAATGATGTGATTTCTATTTTCATGTATTCCTTTGTATATCAATAATATATACATGCTTTATTGACATATGATACTAACATATACATTTATATATATATGAGTATATATACATGTATACGTTATATGTATTTATTTAAACGATATTTGCTTTGAGATTGACTATTTCAAGCAATAATAATCAACCGATTATAATGCTATATGCGTATCAATTTGAAGTTGATTTATCTTCATAACTTAGTGACTGAACTTTAAGATGGATATGACTCTGTTTCTTAACCTAATTTTTATGCTCTTGTTGTCAATCTAAAAGAAAGTTTAAATTTGCAAAATGTGCAAACATTAAAGTTGATAACGGGAATAAGTCAACACCATAATGAGCCATGGACTTGGTCAACATAAATACCATGATGTTTTGCATCGATTCAAACAACTATTAATATATTGAAACAAATCGACGATTTTTTCTAAATCGATTTAATGAGTGAACCAATACTCAACAAGACTTAGTCAATACTTTGGTTGATGGCACACTCTTTTTATTGACTATTTCTCTTGAGGATGAAACCACATCACCTTTGTATCCTTTAAACCATAGAAGTTTTCTTTAAGTTTCCAGTCAAATTCTATCACATGGAGAGTTGATTTGGTCTCCAATTGCTATCAATATGAGGGTTGATCTGTTGATATTTGAGCTAAGTCTATGCTTACATATTTTCCACCTTTCAAGATATGTTAATGGTGTTGCTACACATGCTTGCTGCTGTCAAAATCATGCCTAAACTATAGGCAGTGTTGTTACTATATTGTTGTATAAATAGCAACATGAGTTCATTTGTTTGGCATGCCTCATTATTTCTCTTCTATGTGTTATTTCTTGTGCAAAGACTCTACATTTTAGTGTGCTTTTCTTTCTGCAATATTCTATCAAAACAGTAAGGGAGAGCCTTGAGTTTTAAGTGAGTTTTTTTATCTTTTGAGAAGAACCATTTTCCAACTTGAGAGTTAAGTATTGTGAGAGTTGTTGGAGAATCAATATCAAGATAATTTCTATTCTAAAATGTGTTGTGACTATAGCCAATCGAATTGGAAAGCTTAAACATAGGCATAAGCATATTCTACTTTTGTTTATTCTATTTTTGAATGAGTTATGTCTTGATTGAATTAGCTAGTCTTGTTGATGCTTGCACCTAGAGAAAAGTATTGTTTGCTTTGAAAGAAAAGTGGAAAACTATTTACTTTGAATGTGCATTGTTTGTAAGTACTCCATGATAGGAGAGATTGCTTGCCAAGGGTATTATTATTATATTAGACATAAGTGGATATGGGTAAAAGAGTATGTTTATCATAGGTATTGTTATTATGCTAGATATGATCAAAACATAGACAAGCTTAGGGAACACTCAAACTAGATAATTAATTATGCTAGATGGCTAGTAGGTTACTCCTGAGAATGTTGTCTAGTAAAGGGAGGGAACTTGTAATTTGCTTATTGAGTTTTGTTACCCTAGGTTGTTTCACTGAGATAGGTTATCTTGGGGAGTAGCTTTCCCATGGAGAGGGATTGCCTAAGCATCGATGTAATGGCCTCAAGTCAAAATGAGCTTTCCATAGTGTAGGTGAATGGTAGACCATCTCTTGATTATACTAAGTGAGAACACTTTGGCCAAAGTAGTGAGATTGTTCGAAGACTCCACTATAGATAGTGTGAATGTCTAGACTCCATTTTCAGATCACCATTTCTATTTAAATGCATGAAGGGTATCTAGCGTAGGTTATAAATCCTAGTCATGTAGGGAAAAACACTAAGCTCAGAATGGTATGTTGTATAGGGCTACCCAACCAATACCTTCGTCAAAGGGAAGGGCTAGATGTCATTGATAGATGTGCGGGGGACCACATATGATTCTAAGGTTAGCGGAAAAGAACTTGAGTGATTCTTCTCCTCCTTAGTAGGTGACAGAGGACCAAGGTTTTGAAAGGTGCATTCTTGGATCATCTATATCTTATGCTATGAAGCTCAAAGGAGCTATGTATGTATTTTTTTACTTTCTTGGAATATTGTACTTGGTGAAATATTGTAATTGAACGGAAATCCTTATTGTACCTGTTATAGCATCTATGTTCATATATTTTCAATAAAGAAAGGAAAAAATATTATTGCAATGGCTTGTACATAGTTTATTTTTACTTGCACAGTAAAAACTTAGGAAATTTACTTCAGTGAATGTTTTAACATGTTACATGTGGTATCAGAGCTACTAGGTTTAGCTCTGGAAACTATGAGCTCATCATTATTTTTGTCCAACGTTATCTAATGTTGTGAATTCTTGTGCCAGGATGGTGTGTCTCAGATTAATGGCTTGAAAGTCAATAATCAGAAATGAGCACTACCCCAAGGACAAGAAGGAAAGATAAGCCATCGTTAGATCCATAGAGGGAACCAAGTATGACAATTCCAAATGGTTGAGTGAACCAATACATTTAGTCACACACCTTATTGGATCAGTGATGTGATGAGGAAGATGAAGATGGAGGCTATGTACAACAATCTACCTTTCATTTCACCAGAAAAGTCTGAGTCATTATCACTTTCCAAGGTATGCCCTCGAAAGGAAGTGTCAGCCTAACATTCATCTTTAGGGATCCTAGAGTTCTTCCATTGGCAGAAGTAATAGTAATTTCCTCAAGTAACAAGTCCAAGGGATATGTACCAATCCTGGTGGTAGCCAAGAAGTTGGCCAAGGACCAACAAGAATTGAAGCTAGACTTGACCAAATTTTGGAAAGGTTAGATAATTTTGAACAAGAAAAGGTACAAGATAGGGTTGAGAAAGAGTTTCCCATTAATGAGAATGAAGGTGAAAACTCTTCTCATGGACATGATGAAACCCTTGATCACGAAAAATAAAGATCACCAACACCATATGAGGAAAGAAATAAGAAGCGTATGGCTTCCGAACTATCCAAAGATATGAAGAAGATTGCTCCACCTAAGTTTGAGGGAAGCACCAACAAGGATGAAGTTGAGGTGTGGCTTGTTCAAATGGAAAATTATTTCTAAATTTGAAATTACATTGAGACCACTAAAGTCGCTTGGGGTGCGTACCAGTTAGCTAGAGAAGCTTCAACCTGGTGGATGAAGAAAAGGTTGGAACTCAATATCAACTCATGGAAGCTAACATGGGGAGAATTTGTTGAGATTTTCTACAAGTGATGGTTGCCCCAATTATACTATGACCAAAAACTCATGGATTTCTATAGTTTGAAGGAAGGAAACATGACGATCAACGAGTATTGGGAGAATTTTACTCAAATTTGTCATTATGTTCCTATATATCATAAGGATGAACACATCCGCATTAGAAAATTTATAATGGGACTTAACAATAAAATCAAGGGAGAAGTGGATATGCATGGTCTTACAACTATGGATCTTGTAAATTAAAAAAAATCAAGCAGGAGCAAAAGCTTAGGGCTATTTCTAACTGACAGCAAAGTAAAGACCGTAAGAAGATTGCAGAAATTCTTGATAAGCCAACTCCAAAGAAGGTGGAGGTTGTGTAAAGTGTACCTAAGCAAGGAGAAAAAGGTAACCAAAATACTAGAAAAGATTCAAGAAGGGATTGAAGAAGGAATGATTCCAACCATGGAAATACCAACAACGCTGGTGGAAACGCTAGTGGATCTGGAGAACCCGCAAAGAAGGTGTTGTTTACAAGATGCTATACTTGTGTGGGAGACCATTTTGCTAGAGATTTTCCCAGTGAGCCTTCTGGAAGTTCTCTACCAACTCAACGGGAAATTTTCCAATAGAGGATACATGCAACAGTGGATGACTGCCAAGCAGAGTATCAGGCAACTCCCATTGAAACTCTGGGTATTTTGTTTGGTTTACCTATTTCAATTCTTATTGATACTGGTGCAACTGAGAATTTCATTTCACCTAGAGTTGCTAAGAAATTATCTAGAAAGGTCAGACACTTGGAAACGTCTTGGGATGTAGAGTATGCAAACCAAACAAGAGCAAAGGTGGAATAATGTTTGTTCGAGGATAAGATAGAGCTACCTTGTTTCTCTACTAAAGTAAACCTTTATGTCACACCATTAGGATCCTATGATGTTATCTTGGGTATGAATTGGTTGTGGAGACATAGGGCTAAGGTAGATTTCCATGCGAAAATCATAGAATGCCTAGATGATCTTGGTAACCATGTAAAGTTCCAAGGGATACCTAAAGAGGTGAAGATTTGTCAAATCTCGACAATGCAACTAGTAAGGGCTAAGAAGAGAAGGTGAAAACTCTTTGTTGTTAAGTTAGAAGAACTTGAAGAAGGTCTTGATAACTTGGATTCCCAAAGCTTCCAAGAGATGGAAGATGGTGAGATAGATGGCATTGGAATGTCAGACATGGAATATATCCTATATTGAGAAAAAAATTGGATGTGTTTCCAGAGGAGTTACCTGGGTTACCACCGAAGAGGATATTTGATTTCTCTATAGATATAATTCTAGGGTTTGAACCTATTTCCAAGGTGCCCTACAGGATGACAACAACTGAGCTAATAGAGCTTAAGGAACAGTTGGATGATTTGTTGTCAAAAGGGTTGATAAGACCAAGTGTTTTGCCTTGGGGAGCACCAGTTATATTCGTGAAAAAGAAGGATGGTACTTTGTGTTCGTGCATCGACTATCATATTCTTAACAAAGCCACAAAGAAGAATAAGTATCTGTTGCCACACATTGATGATCTTTTTGATCAAATGAGAGTAGTAGCCATATTCTTGAAGATTGATCTAAGATTTGGATATCACCAGTTAAGAATTAGAGATGGAGATATCTTTAAGACTGCATTTAGAACCAAATATGGACACTATGAGTTCACAGTTTTACCTCTTGGGTTAACAAATGCACCCGCTACATTTATGAATTTGATGAATAGTGTATTAGAGATTTCCTAGATAAATTTGTCTTGGTTTTTCTAGATGACATCCTGATTTATTCCAAGGATGAGGAAGATCACTGTAGACATTTAGAGATAGTTGTACAAAATTTAAGAGAACATAAGTTGTATGGTAAACTCTCTAAGTGTACTTTCTTCCAAGAGAGAGTGCATTATCTAGGGCATGTAATCTCAGCGGATGGAATCTTCGTAGATCCCACTAAGATCAAGGCAGTACTTGAGTGGCCTGTACCCAAGAATGTGTTTGAGGTAAGAAATTTTATGGGTCTAGTAGGGTACTACAGAAATTTTTTTGTGAACTTCTCCAAGATTTCCTTTCCAATCACCTCTTTACAAAGAAAAGGGAATAAATACGACTGGATTGAGAAGTGTCAAGAAGCCTTCAATCTACTTAAAGAGAATTTGACCACTGCGCCAATCTTGAAAGTACCATATCTTGAGGATAACTTTGTTGTTATCACAGATGCATGCGGGGAAGGTTTAGGAGGTGTGTTAATGCAATATGGGAAAGTGGTTGCTTATGAGTCTAGAAAGTTGAAACCTTATGAGAAAAATTATGCATTGCATGATTTAGAGTTAGCAACTGTGGTCCATGCATTACAGATGTGGAGGCACTACTTGTTAGGGAAACCCTTTGAATTGAAAACTAACCATAATGGGTTAAAGTACCTTTTCACTCAACCTAATTTGAATGCTAAGCATAGAAGATGGTTAGAGTTAATAGCTTACTACGACTTCAATATTAGTTATATAAAAGGGAAAGAGAATAGGGTTGTCGACACCTTGAGTTGAAGACGACATATTGCTTCAATAGTAATGATTCAAACTGGCTTTAAGGGATGAGTGTTGCAAAAGTGAAAAGAGGATGAGTACTACTTGCAATTCAAGCAAGCACTTGCTATTAATCCACAAGATTCTAGGTATGAGGGTTTTCATTTTGAACCTAATGAATTACTTAGATATAAATGAAGGATGTATGTACCTAACGTAGTGGAGTTAAGAAATCTAGTGTGGAAATAAGTACATGAAGCACCGTACTCTAGACACCCTAGAGTGACCAAAATGATGGTGGATGTGAAGCCATTATATTTTTGGAAAGGGATGAAAGGAGATGTTGCTAATTTTTTAGCTAGATGTCTAGAATGTCAAAGGGTGAAAAGTAGAGCATCATCATCCTGTAGGCTTGTTATATCCACATGACATACTAGAGAGGAAGTGGCAAGTCATAAGTATGGACTTTGTGCAAGGATTGGTTGTGTCAAGGAATAAGCACAATGCCATTCTTGTGGTAGTAGATAAGCTTACCAAAGTCGCACATTTTATACCCGAGAATCTAACTGATGGAATACCTATCATAGCAAGAAATTTTGTGCAAGAAGTGTTTAGGTTGCATGGAATTTTGGAGAAAATCATCTCGGATAGGGATGCACGAGTCACTTCTAGGTTTTGGAAAACCTTGTTTTTTGCACTAGGGACTCAGTTGAATATTAGCTTAGTATATCATCCAGAAACAAATGGAAAAACTGAAAGGGTGAATCAAGTATTAGAAGACCTACTGAGAATGTATTCCATGGATCGATAGTACAAGTGGGAAGACTACTTACCCTTAGTCAAATTTTCTTATAACAATTCTTATCATTCTGCAATAAAGATGGCTCCTTTCGAAGCATTGTATGGTCAAAAGTGTCAAACTCCTAGAAGTTGGGATAGACTTGAGGATAGAGTGAATCTTGGGCCAAAAATGTTGGTTGAGATGGATGAGCAAGTTAAGATTGTGAAGCAAAGGTTGGCTAAGGCTAACGATTGTCAAAAAAGTTATGTTGATGGTAAGAGAGTGCCTCGAAATTTTTCTGTAGGTGACCAAATGTTGTTGAGAGTGAAACCTCACAAGAGCTCCATTAAATTTGGAAAATCTTCCAAGTCATCTCTGCATTATGTTGGACCTTTTGAGATTCTAGAGGAAGTGATTCTAGTAGCCTATTGTATAACATTTCCACCAGCTCTTGCCAAAATGCATAATGTCTTCCATGTGTCTTACCTTAAGAGGTATGTACCCGGTGATAATCATGTGATTCATTGGACTGCTTTATAGGTACACGACCCCAGATTGGTAACACTCGAGCCCGTCAAGGTGCTCAGAATGCATAAGCTTCACTTGCATAATAGGGAGGTTTTGCAGTGCAAATTCCAATGGGATTAGTATGCAGAAGACTCAACCACTTGGGAATATTATGCTAAAATTCAACAAAGTTTCCTCATGTTTTGGATGCTTATGAGAATTCTTGAACAATATGTTGATTGTTGTTTGTTTTATGTTGCTACATAAAATCATTAGGGATGATGATTCACAAGGGGGGAGTATCTAACACCCCAATTGTGTAATTACTATTTACTATTACTATGTAGGGTAAAATGTGAATGTAACGTAAATTCAGTGGATGAATAAATTGTGTGTGCACATTGTTATCACTGCTTAATGAATGAATACCATCTCATTTAATGTTATATGAAGGAATGCATTTATGTGATTGGATGAATATTGTGTTGATATTCTAACTTTGGAGATGTAATCTGTATACTACATATTTTGTGAACAACTGACTGTCATGTATGTAAGGAAAGATAGGGGCATCTCAGAGAAACCTCCAAGAACAGTAGTGCCTTTGGTAACTTTAATTTCGATTAGATTGCCTCAAAGACACGTACAACTATGTCCTAAAGCGAAAACAGACACAGTTCATTTCCCACATTAATCCTTCTGAGAGAAGCACATGTAAATTCAATAGCAAGCAACAACACATATGAAAGATAAGACAAAAAACTAGAACACACAGATTTACGTGGGGAAACCCCTTTCGGGTAAAAAACCCCACACTCCAAAGATCAAGCCATTGTATTATTTAGCAACAAAAGGTTACAATACAATTTCAGGCTCATAGCCTTTTCAGAGATTACATCTTGTTTATTCTAGATACAACTTGGTAGAAAACTCTCCTCGAGAGATCAACCATGGCATTCATGATCAGGAGAGATTCCAGCAGCATAACCCTGCCTCTCTCTTCCTCTACTTTGGCCTCATGGCCTCGGCCTTTCAGCTAGCCACTCGGTCCTCTCTCTTCCTCTGCTTTGGCCTCATGGCCTTGCCCTTTCAGCCAGCCACTTGGTCCTCTCTCTATCGCTCTCTCTCTCTCTTTCTTGCTTCTCTTGTTCTCACCGGCTCACTTCTATAGAACATCCAATGCATATACATACGTTCTCAATAGGCTCTATGAATCGGTTTGTTTCCAACTGTCATATCACAACTATCGAATCATCCAACTCAGCATCGTAGATGTTTCCACTTCCTTGCATAGAAGATAAGACGTCCAGGTCACACCACGTAGGACAATCATCCAAACGGTCAACAATGATCAACTTGTGTCGCATGTCGGTGAGACACTAACTGTGTCTCCCTGATGCCACAAGACTTGACTATCGATATCGCCAAGATTCATCCCTATCGGCAAGACATTACACTAAGTTCACAAGTCGCATCGACCTCAACAATCCCATCGGCAAGACTATCACTCTCACCAAGACATCATACCAAAGTTCCCAAGTCACATTGACCTCAGCATTCTCATCGGCGAGACAATCACCATTCGATGAGACATCATACCGATATTCAACAGGTCACTCCACAATGTCCAACAGTCGGCAAGACTTATCGCTATCGCCAGGAGATTACACCGAGCCTTCATGTCATATCGAAAAGAACACACATCGAAAAAACTTAGGCTATCGCTGAGACGTTACTCTGAAGTCTTCAAGTCACATTGCAATGTTCCACTGTTGGCAGGAGAATCAACCTTCGGCAAGACTTCTTACCGAGGCTTCCAAGTTACTCCGATGAGCATCATTCGCCAGGAGTCATATCGAACTCATCTCATAGCAACGGTGAGACAAACGCATGTCACCAAGAGTTCATAGCGAAGCCTCCATGTTACCACGAAGACTCCAAGTGAATTCTATTGACAAGACTTCACCCTGTCACCAAGAGTTCCTACCGAACCCTTATGTCATCCTGATGAACACATGTGTATGACTATCAACGAGACATCTCCTTGTTACCAAGACTTCATGCCGAAGTATTTGTGTTACGGCGAAGACTCCAAATGTATACCCATCGGTGAGACTTACCGCTATCAATGAGACATCACACCGAAGCAAGCCTTTAGGCCAAGGGTCTCCCCAAAAACATCAGTCACCATGAGTCTCCCCGACATCTGCTAGGAATCAAACCGTCGGCCAGACATCTCCCAGTTGCCAAGACTTCATACCGATAGGAGCAAGTCATACTAATTACCACATCGGCCAGACAGACCAAAGGTCACGCTGATATCAGAAAGACTTCCTATCATCACCGAAACACATTTCGACAGTCCAAGGTTACGCCAAAGGTTTCAAATGCCGATTGCCAAGACATTCAGGAGTCATAGCGACAGTTCAGGATCTACTAGCAGATTGGCCAGACATCTCACTAGTCTCACTGAAATTTCTCACAAGAAGTTTCAGCCTGTGGGATTGAGGCACACAATTCCAACAATCTCCCACTTGACGAAGATCACACAGGCACCTCCAAAGCAACCAAAAACTAGGATCACACTAGCTCCACCAATTCAGACCCCGCAATACTCAAGACACCCGATTAACAAGATTCCACAGATAACCTACTAGCATCCAATCCTAACCATTCCAACAACCACCATCATATCTCCAGTGTCCACATATTCCCATGCCCACCGTCCCGACGTCCACCATTCAAACAACCGTCCATCCCAAATATTTACCCGAGCGCACCATTCCAACTAACATAAGCAAAAGATCCCAGCTGATATCATCAACAAGATAATCGCTACCACTTCCACTCCAGGCTCAAATCGCCATACGGAAGGACAACCCCCGTCTCAAAGTCACATAAATGCACCTGCCAGAACAACAATCAGACTGACTGCTTCCCGTCCAACTGATAAGCCCACGCGACTGAAAATAGCACCCACAACTCATGCTATTCTATCCAATCTCACATACCTCAAAGGTATCAGCATTAGTAAACTCATGTTGCTCAAAACCAACCCATCAACAGCGAATGCAAGCTCCAAGTGCCAACCAGTTGAAGAAGACAAAACACAACAGGAACTCCCATTGTCCGAGTAATCCAAAGACATCACAAGTCTACCAATTATAGCACATAGAGAATGTACCCATGTAGTACCAAGGAAATATCCACAATGACATGCCCAACCTACAACAAACTGTTACAAGAAACATTTCTCTCACCACAAGTCTTCACAATTCTCCCAAGATCTCCACATGCAACAAACAATTGTAATGTGAAAACAAACATCCAGGAAGAAAACCAAGACTAAAGAGAGAAACCCTACACATCATATTCCTGTAGAACATCCTCCTATAGACACTTCTAACTGCTAGTTGTGTCAAGAATGATCTCCTTCTCATTCAAAAATAAAATCAAGCTACTTCATTCCCCATTTCAGGAAATTAGCCCATACATCATCTCCTACCAATTCTCATCAGTAAAACACAAAAGTTCAAGGAGATAAAAAAGTTGTACAACTTCCACTATGAATCCTCCAGAACCCATAAACAACAATTCAAGATCCATATCATGAAAGTGAGCATAAAACACATCTGAAAAATATAATGGGCCAAATACCTCTCAGATAGACGGCCGAGTAGACCAAGAGTGGGAACGAGAATACTCCTTCAAGATATACAAGCCATCATGACTAATCCAAGAGCAATCTCCTCATAGGTCTCTTATTGAACTCACGTTCAACTAAGGTGTAGGCTTCTTGGAAATTCTGCTAAAAAACTTCATCAAGAATACCAATCAACAACACTTCTCTCATAAGAGAAAAATAGCCTCACCTTATTCTCCATGTATCCATGAGTACTAGTAACCGATCATCCCATGCTAAACTTCAATTGCATTACTGCACTATCACGAAGTATCAAGCAAAAAATCAAAGCACCCAATACACAAAGAATTACCAGACCACTATCAAAGATCCAATCATTTGAATCAGGAACTTATCATGACACCATGATCTACTTATCCCCTTAGGAGATACCATGCTTCAAGTGACTTCACCATAGTCTCAAGTACAAAGCACAATGCCAAAAATCCAGTGCACAAGCAAGAGTATACCAAGACATAAAGGAAACAGACTCAAAACCAACATCACCTGTCAAGCACCACCAACACCTTAGCCAAAGACTCCAAGCATCCTCCATGGATCCAAGATGTTGCACATCTTCAAATAATGTCCATGCAAATGCAAAAGAACCCTTCTGTAGCAACAGGATCTAAGGGTTTCCCCAAGAAACATCTGCAACACTAAAGAAGACCATTCACCACCATGTGATGAACCCACAATCACTGCTAAAGCTCCCACTGAAACGTGACATCTGAGCTCTCCAAGCATCATGACCACCTGCTTTAGGTTCCCATAACCGACTATTCAGGTACTCAATAGTATCCATCCTCTCATCTCAAAGCAATCACACCAATGCACAAGTGACCACAGACAAGGCCAACTAACAAGTCTGCACCAGCAATGAATCAACCATGTGGATAAAGATAGTCCACATCCAAGTTATCTCACTGCAGCCAATGGGTAGCTAATCCACCAACCGCATAACTCATAGATCAAAAACATCGAACATGCAAACCCATCATCGCATTGGAAACTGCAACACTAATATTTCAAAGAGAATAACCACATAGACAACATGACTCAAACACCAGATCACACCAAACTTGATTTTTCAATCATGTCCACAACGAGCACCATAATCAAGGAACCCACAAGCACCACCACATGAATGTTGAGTGAAAAATCACCTATCAACACTCCCATGCAGAGAAGAAATCGCACCTCCTCAAACCATGCACAAAGCATGCATGCAGAACTGCAACTATCTCATCCAACAACACCCCAAAAGCCAGGCTCTAGAAAATAGTTTAACAACAACTCCACATAATCACAAGTTTTGCTTAACCGTGTAAAACTTGCAAAACCATAGAGCCATGCAAGTACAAAACATCCTTAAAGGAAAACAATAGTTCAAGAAATCCAGGCCCCTTTCAGGCCAAATCTAAACCACCAACATGTACATGCATCCGAGAAAGAGAGAAAGGCTATTTCAGAAGCTTGCAAATCATCTAATGATTAACTCCATAGCCTTTATGTATTCGAGGTTAACAAGAAACAGTGCCTTCCAACACCAAGGAACACCACCTAGCATAAGCACTATCTTCCATGGCTGAGAAACACACTAGGCTTCTCCATATCATCAAGGAGCCTCTCAAACAGACACCCAATATGAAAGTTTTACTACTACACAGCCACGGAGAAAAGAAATCCACCTCATACACCAAGGATATACTGCTACTAACCAGGAGACACATATCACATAAAAGTAACATGATCAACTCCCTTCTCCATCTCCACCATCCTTCAAGCTGCGTGCTGTCTTTGAATATCACAAGACTTCCACTCACCAAAAGGATCAATAACTACCATTCTCCAAATTTCCTTGTAGCCCAACAACCGAGAAATCTTCCTGAGAAATAATTCGTAACTGAAGAATCAAACAAAGGTTTTCCGGATACCACTTTGTTGTGGTAAAAATCGGCATCTCAGAAACCTTCCAAGAATAAGTGAGAGTGCCTTTGGTAACATTAATTTTGCTAGATTGCCTCAAAGACATCGCATAACTATGTCCCAGCATACCGTATTACCATTCTTGACATTAATCCTTCCGAGAAGCACATGTAAATTCAATGTTGAAGCAACAACACCGGATGGAAAGATAGTACGTTCTCGTAATTGGCCAGATTTACATGGGGAAAACCCTTTCAGGTAAAAAACCCCACCCTCCAAAGTTCGAGCCATTGTATTATTTAGCAACAAAAGGTTACAATACAATTTCAGGCTCGTAGTCTTTTTAGAGATTACATCTTGTTCATTCTGGATACAACCTATTAGCAACTCTCCTCGAGAGATCAACCATGGTATCTATGATCGTGGAGAGATTCTAGCAACATAACCCCGCCTTCTCTCTTTCCTCCTCAGCTTTCCGGCCCTCCCGGCCTCAGCCTTCAACTAGCCACCTCGATCCCTTCCTCTCCTCTACTTCGGCCCTCATGGCCTTGGCCTTCAGCCACCCACTTGGTCCCTCCTATACCTCTTCTTGCTTTGTTCTCACCGCTCACTTCTACAATCCGCCCAAATGGCTATATACATAATGCTTCAACAAGCTCTGTGAATTGGTTTGTTTCCAACTGTCAGATCACAACTATCGAATCATCCAGCTCAGCATCGTAGATGTTTCCACTTCCTTGCATAGAAGATAATACGTCTAGGTCACACCATGTAGGACAGTCATCCAAACAGTCAACAACGATCAACTTGTGTCACATGTCGGTGAGACACTAACCGTGTCTCCCCGATGCCACAAGACCTGACTATCGATATCGCCAAGAGTCATCCCTATCGGAAAGACATTACACCGAGTTCACAAGTCGCATCGACCTCAGCAATCCCATCGAGAAGACTATCGCTCTTCGCCAAGACATCATACCGAAGTTCCCAAGTCACATTGACCTCAGCATTCTCATCGGTGAGACAATCACCATTCAATGAGACATCATACCGATATTCAACAGGTCACTCTGCAATGTCCAACAGTCAACAAGACTTATCGTTATTTCCAGGAGATTACACCAAGCCTTCAAGTCATACCGAAAATAACACACATCAGAAAAACTTAGGCTATTGTTGAGATGTTACTCCGAAGTCTTCAAGTCACATCACAATGTTCCACTATCGGCAAGAGAATCAACCTTCGGCAAGAATCATTACCGAGGCTTCCACGTTACTCCGATGAGCATCATTCGCCAGGAGTCATATCGAACTCATCTCACAGCATCAGTGAGACAAACGCTCGTCGCCAAGAGTTCATAGCAAAGCCTCCGTGTTACCCCGAAGACTCCAAAGACTCCAAGTGAATGCTATCGGTAAGACTTCACCCTGTCGCCAAGAGTTCCTACCGAACCCTTATGTCATCCCGATGAACACATGTGTATGACTATCGGCGAGACATCTCCCTATCGCCAAGAATTCATGCCAAAGTCTTTGTGTTACCACGAAGACTCCAAATGTATACCTGTCGACGAGACTTACCGCTATCGATGAGACATCACACCAAAGCAATCCTTTCGACCAAGTGTCTCCCCGAAAACATCAGTCGCCATGAGTCTCCACGACATCCGCTAGGAATCAAACCATCGGCCAAACATCTCCCAGTTGCCAAGACTTCATACCAATAGGAGCAAGTCATACCGATTACCACATCGGCTAGACAAACCAAAGTTCACGCCGATATCGGCAAGACTTCCTATTGTCGCCGAAACACATTCTGACAGTCCAAGGTTACGCCGAAGGTTTCAGATGTTGATCGCCAAGACATTCAGGATCTACTAGCAGATCGGCCAGACATCTCACCAGTCTCACCGAAATTGCTCACAAGAATTTTCAGCCTATGGGATTGAGGCACACAATTCCAACAATGTACATGTGTTAGTGTTTGCAGGTACATGTTGAATTCCTCTAGGTGGAGAGGAAGTATCACTGAGGAGGTCCTGATCAGATAACCAATAACATAACCTATCCGAGCTTACACACACCATAGTAGAATAATTAAGTTAAGTTCTTAAGTGGGAAATTGGTAAGTCATCCTTAGTCAATATGTCTGCTTTAGTACGAGCCTTGTTTACTATTGAGTGTAGTATTGGGTGATGTTTATTTGTTTGAGCTTGAGAGTTTTTTTCCTTGTTACTATACTTGTATAAATATGTGAAACACATGAGGTATGTGTATGTGTACACACATGCATGATGATGATAGACTATACGCACTAAGGAACACATACATGAGGGTATTGTTACCAATTTTTCACTACAGCTCAAATGGTGGAGCTGACTAAATACTATCATATTTAAAAGTGACAAATACAATTATTTCTGCATATGCTAAGTGTTGATTGCATCTTATTTATCATTATTTATCAAGTGACAGTTGTGCATTGAGATGAGGAAACAGAGTTTTAAGAATTGTTTATCATTTGACAATCAAATGGAGTACACGATTGAGTATATAAACAACAAAGCATGACCGAATGCTTTCTTTTATTTCATGATGCTTTTTATATTTACAACATTTCATTTGATTACAAGAATTCAAATGGTGGTACAACATTGCATCATAAATGCATTTTCTTTTCAAAATGAAAAGTAGAAGATTGAAATCAAATATCCACACAAGCCGTGGACGTGACTGTCACAGTGTATCAAAAACAACACACTACACTATGGAATATGCATAAAAGGAATAATCACATAAGTATAAACATAATCATCATTGCCTGATTGATTGACGACCGATGCAAAAGTGGTACACCATTTGTCTTCTTCGAGCTCCATTGACCTATAAGAAGGCAGGGATGTCAAAAGCTCCGACTATGAATATACCTACATGAACCATCAACAATAATGTAGTATGCTACTGATCATACACTGAAACAATCAAGAAAAGTGCAGAAACATGAGCTGAAAGAGATACATCAACATGATCATATATTGTTTTTATGCTAACATTGTTTGCTTCTTTGTGTAGGCATAGGGAAAATCATGAAGCTGATTATCATTTGAAGATCAAGCATGTGCGAAAAAAATGGGCTCCCACAAGGGTAGAGCTCAGCATGCTGCCCCTTAATATTATAGATGGGGCTGAGTGAAGGAATGCAATCATCATTTTCATCTGAATTATTCATGAAGGAGTAATAACATAATTTCAAATCATTTGAGCAATGAAGCCTATTGTTCACACATAACAATCAAGTAACACATTATTTTGAAAGCTATGGGGAAACAGTAGACTTGATGAGCTCAGTCATTTCAACTAAAGAGTATCGTTTTCATACTTAAAGATATAAAATTGCCATGCTAATTGTATCTTGTTGCCATGAGTATTGTTTATGCATCATGTTTCTAAATATTACATAAGGTATTTGTGCTCATGATGGTGATAGTAAATAGGCATACATAATGCCTTATCCATAAGACACTATTCAATAATGGAGGCAAGTGAAAGAACTTTAGTTTCTCATTTGAATGAAAGATGTCAAGCATCAAGAGTTTCACAAGTGCCCACTAATTAATGCTTTAAAGGAGAGAAAATGCATCAAACAGTATTTTCATAACATAACATAAAATGCATGAATAGTACAACCATCATTTAGGAGGCAACAAGATACAGTTGTTAGAAATATCATCATAAATGCAAGAAATGGTGAAAAATAGTAAGTGGAGTTTTCAGAAGTAAAGAATCATGTTAAAATCCACATCTTCTACAATGCATGATGCTTCAACAGTGGTCCCTTTTCAGAAAATCACAATAGCAATAGCTCGAGTAGCTTCAATTGATGGGTTCAATACCATAGAGCAACTACAAATCAAAAGGGCGGTGTGTATACAGTTTGTTATGCACAGTGAATGAACTAACACCTTCTAATTAAGACAACAATGTGGGAACATCATGAACATTATTGGAGGGCTTGCAATATTATTTTGGCATTAGTTTCCAAAATTTATGAGAAGATTTACAGGTATATGCTTCCAAATGGTGCTTAAACCATCAGATGATTGAATTGAAAGAATGTAGATAAATAAGGGAAACAAGCTACTGTTGTACGCAACAACAGTGTTTTCTCTTAAAAATGAAAAAAAAACTCAGATACAGGGAATATGGTTTTTCTCCTATCTCTCTAGAGAAACATGAAAATTTGAATGAGAAGCCACGGGTTTTTTCCAAACCCTTGTTCAACGCACTTTCAATGATGTGTGCAGGGAAATGGAGGGACTGCATAGCCACGGGTAAGAGGATCCAAGCATACGCCTCTTGATCATCCAAAGAATATAGTTTCAGTAGGGCTCAAAACACCCACATGGGGTTTTGACTAAAATGCAGTGATATTCAAAATACAACATACCCATGTTGGGTTTTGATCATAAAATACAGAAATAGGTGATTCTTCATTTTTTTCATTTTTCCCACATGAGGCTTTGTTTCAAAAATGCAAAATACACACAATACTATCATGGGTCAAGCCAAAAAATGCTTTTGGATACCCAGGTTGTGTATATATGGCATGGCCTGGGTGATAGCTTGTGAATTTTACAAATAGAAATCAACTTTTTGCAAAGATGTAAAGCTTTCATAAGCTTTTGTTTTAGAGGAAAAAACACCAAGAGAAATATAAAGGAGATAGGTTTACCAGTGCATGCTTGTTGAAGACCAAGCAATCTGCCACGACCGAGCTCTCACAGGGCTTTCAAATCAAGGTTCGAGCTCTCCCATGGCAGCCAACAGGAGACAAAATAAGCACAGAAAATAAAAAAATACATCAGTCCAACTTGTTACAGCCACGGCTAGAGAGGCCTTTCTTCTCAAAAAAATTGCTTAGAAGTGAAGCAAAGGAGCTCAGAAAAGCTTGGAAATGAGCTTACCATTATCATAGAGAGGGAGGTCGAACATATTGAAGGAAAGAATCATGAAAATCAAGCATTTTTCAGCTAAAACCCTAGCTTTCTCATGGTGGCGCCGCTTGCAGAGCAATTTCCCCAAAAGTCACCAACTGAAAATGATCCAAATTTAGGGTTTTGCTTCTTTTTTTGTCCACCTTCATGCCCTAATTTGAAAATGGGATTTTCATTTAAGATTATAATCTTTAGGATTATTCTTTTATGTCTTATTCAAACGCCTAGGTCGAGCCTTGTAAAAATGGTGGTGCTATTTGCCTAAGTCCTTAGGCCTCTTTGATAATTTTTTAGCAATATAAGGGGCTGTGAACTTTAGAAATTTGTGATTAATGGTGCCTTGGTAAGGAATGGGTAGGGATTAATATCTTTGATTTTAATTGATTTTGTGCCAAATCAATAAAAAATGTTAAGTCATTGCACTTATGACTTAGGGTTTATCATGTTTTTAGATTGACTTTAGAAAAATCAATTAAAGGTCAATTAAGAGATATCCCTTATATTTTATGATTTTTAAGAAAATCAAGATTGGTAATGGAGATATAGGTTGTAAATATTTTTGCAAAAGATTGAAAATCTTTAATAACAAAAATAAGTCAGATTGTGAAGATTGTGAAATCCGCAACTATGTAAAGCAAAGATAAAGCAGATTGTTTTTATCTCTTTGCTATTTTTAGCAGATTGGGGTTGATATTTTTCCTTGGGTCGGATTTGAGTTTTCTGCTGGATGGATAAGGTGCTTTATTTGCTTTTAAAGCAAATTTAGCCTATTTTTAGGAGCTTTTCAGTGTGAACATGGAAAAAGAGAGTTTTTTCTGCTTTTATGCAAACTTTTGAGACAGTTTGGTACCTTTTCCTTGAGCTTTCTTTGTGAGCTCGGATTAGGGTTTGAGAGAATTATATCTTGAAGAAAACTTAGTTTTCTCGGCTTCAGTTCAGATCACAGTTTCTTGCTCTTAACATTTTTGAGCTTGTAAACTTCTTTGTACTCAAGTTTTGAGAGTTTCACTCCTTCATCTAATAAAAAGCAACATTCCTATCTCCAATTTCTGTCTCAACTTTCAGTTTTAGTGTGATGTTTATATTGTGATTCTATTTATAGATCCTCTTTATGTCCTATTATTGTAGATCATCGATGCAGAAAGTTCATTTGTTGTAGGTTGCATGCTATGTTTAAATCTAAACCTTCATGCAAATCAATTTTTCACTGGTGTTCATGAGAGATTGTGAATTCATTGTTGTTTTTCTGAAGACTGTTTGTGGGAGAAATATCAAAGTCATTATTAAGTTTTGTGGATCATTTTAAGTCATAGGTTTTAATTTCAGTTTTTCTCTATCCCTTTTCCTAAAGATCATTTAGAATAATATTTATCATTCAGAGAACCAACTCACTCTTGAGATTCGTTCTTGCAATGAGTTACCCACAACTCAAGAACGTTTCCATGTGTCAATAGATTGTTGAACTTTCAGTTTCAGCAGGGTGAAAATATATTTGATAACAGGTACCTTGGTAGACGTACCTATGCACACTCATGCACGAGTTGCTTGTGCGCATGGAACTATCTGATGGAACCAACAACATGCATATGTATATGTATGGACATATCGCTCATAGTCTCTTATCAATACCATAGTAATTGTGTATGATTTAGTGTGAGAATCAAATGTACATATATATATAATGTATATACATATATCCATATGTATAAATGTATCCATATACACGTAGGGTGGAAAATGGACATTCCCATACAAATGTATTGATACATGTATACATACACATACATGTACATAGAGGCATATATATATAACATATATATATGTATACACAACCGATATATCAACATAACAATGTGATTGCTATTTTGATGTATTCCTTTGTATATTGATAATATATACATGCTTTATTGAAATATGATAAATACAAATATATACTAACATATACTTTGAGATCGACTATTTCAAGAAATGATAATCAGCCGATTATAATGCTATATGCATATGAATTTGAAGTCGATTTATCTTCATAACTTGGTGACCAAACTTTAAGATGGATATGATTGTGTTTCTTAAGCCGCTTTTTACGCTCTTGATGTCAATCTAAAAGAGAGTTTGAATCTACAAACTATGCAAACATTAAAGTCAATAATGGGAATAAGTCGAAGCCATAATGAACCATGGAATTGGTCAACATAAATACCATGATGTTTTGCATCAATTCAAACAACTGTTAATATATTAAAAAAATCAACGACTTTGTCTAAATCGATTTAATGAGTGAACCAATACTCAACAAGAATTATTCGATACTTTCGTTGATGGCACACTCTTGTTATTGATTGTTTCTCTTGAGGATGAAACCATGCCACCTTTGTATCCTTTAAACCATAGAAGTATGCTTTAAGTTTCCAGTCGAATTCTATCACATGCAGAGTTGATTTGGTCTCCAATTGTTGTCAATATGAGGGTCGATCTGTTGATATTTGAGTCGAGTCTATGCTTACATATTTTCCACCTTTCAAGCTATGTTAGTGGTGTTGCTACACATGCTTGTTGCTGTCAAAATCATGCCTAAACTATGGGCAGTATGTTGTTAGATTGTTGTGAAAATAGCAACATGAGTTCATTTGTTTGAGATGCCTCATTATTTCTCTTCTATGCATTATTTCTTATGCAAAAACTCTGCATTTTAGTGTGCTTTTTTGTCAATAATATTATGTCAAAACAGTAAGAGAGAGCCTTGAGTTTTAAGAGAGTTTTATTATCTTTTGAGAAGAAGCATTTGCCAACTTGAGAGTTAAATATTGTGAGACTTGTTGGAGAATCAATATCGAGATAATTGTTGTTCTAAAAGGTGTTGTGACTGCATCCAATTGAATTGGAAAGCTTAAACACATGCATGAGCATATTCTACTTTTGTTTATTCTATTTTTGAATGAGCTATGTCTTGATTGAATTAGCTAGTCTTGTTGATGCTTGCACGTAGAGAAATTTATTGTTTTCTTTGAAAGAAAAGTGGAAAACTATTTACTTTGAATGTGCATTGTTTGTAAGTATTCCATGATAGGAGAGACTGCTTGTCAAGGGTATTATTATTATACTAGACATAAGTAGATATGGGTAAAAGAGTGTTTATCATAGGTATTGTTATTATGCTAGATATGATCAAAACATAGACAAGATTAGGGAACAATCAAACTAGATAATTAATTATGCTAAATGGGTAGTAGGTTACTCCTGGGAATGTTGTCCAGTGAAGGGAGGGAACTTGTACTTTGCTTATTGAGTTGTGTTACCCTAGGTTGTGTCAATGAGAAAGGTTATCTTGGGGAGTAGCTTTCCCATGGAGAGGGATTTCCTAAACATAGATGTAATGACCTCAAGTCAAAATGAGCTTGCCATAGTGTAGGTGAATGGTAGACCATCGCTCGATTATACTGAGTGAGAACACTGTGGCCAAAGTAGTGAGATTGTTCGAAGACTCCATTGTAGATAGTGTGAATGTCGAGACTCCACTGTTAGATCACCGTGTCTATTTAAATGCATGAAGGGTACCTAGCGCAGGTTATAAATCCTAGTCATGTAGGGCACAACACTAAGCTCTAAATGGTATGTCGTACGAGGTTACCCAACCAATACCTTCATCGAAGGGAAGGGCCATCTATCATTGATAGATGTGCAAGGGACCACATATGAGTCTGAGGTTGGCGAAAAAGCACTTGAGTGATGCTTCTTCTCCTCAGTAGGTGACAGAGGACCAAGGTTTTGAAAGGAGGATTCCTAGACCATCTATATCTTATGCTATGAAGCTCGAAGGAGCTATGCATGTAGTTTTGTACTTTCTTGGAATATTGTACTTAGTGAAATATTGTAATGGAATGGAAATCCTTATTGTACTTGTTATAACATCTATGTTCATCTATTTTCAATAAAGAAAGGAATTTTTTTTATTGCAATGGCTTGTACATAGTTTATTTTTACTTGCACAGTAAAAACTTGGGAAATTTACTTCAGTGAACATTTTGGCATGTTACACCTTGTGTGTCATCCTTATCATAGGGCTTATTTGATATTACCAATGAGCTCAGATGATCTAAGGGACTCATATGACACTTTTTGAAGTTATTTACGACTTTTGGTGTGTTCTCCAAGATTATTGGAGAGAGCACCTATTTGTAGTAAGTTACCCAATTGGGTCTGATTCTCATTATTTATCATCAGTAACACTCCAATGCTGTCAATTTCCAATTCTGATCTTTTTGACAATTTCTATAAATTAATGAGCTATAATTTAATTATTTTTACTAAGGTTGCTAATTTTATTAAAATAATTTAATGGGCACCTTAGTATAATAGCTCTTTGGAATGAGAATTAAATTTTTTAAATGTTGGACACCAATAAAGTGATTTTTGGTATTGGAAATGTTTAAATAATAATATAAATCACTTTTTGGAGTAATATGGCGTATTTAATTTATAAAGTGGTTTTATATTATTTTTTGAAAGGCTTCTGTAAATGTTATATAAGGATTTTTGTGAGCTCATTTACATTATTTTGGATATTTTGTATATCTCTATTGGAGGTTTATGCCTATGGCCAAATTTCTCATCAGAGGGATGAAAACCTTAATGGTTTCTTGATGAATGAAAACCTAAAAGGTAGTGCAATTCCATACAAGGATCAATGGTGTGCTGAAGATTTGAGATTTAGGAGATGAAAACCCTTAGATTTCGTTAGAGTGATTTCACACAGAAGTTTCCTTGGTGTTGAATGTTTGTGAATAAGGTTTTGGAGTAAAATGATTTATCTATACATGTTCTTTAGGTTTTCCAAGTTTGTAGATTTAAACTTATACCAAATTACAAGAAAATATAAATTTATAAATAATGTGTATTAGAATTGAAGAAATCATAAAAATATTCATGTGTGTGCAAGTGAATATCATAAGATTTGTAGTGCAATGTGTGTAGAAAGAGAAACATATAAAAAATAGATTATGATTTTATGTGAGTTGGGTGGTACCTAGTTGTACCATATTGAAGGCTAAAGAGGGGTTGTACACCTTCAAAGGACCCACACTAAGGATTTGATGCAACTTTGGAGGCATGTAAACCTCCCTAACTCCTAGCATAACCTCCTAACAAATACTAAAGGCAATCACACCAATAAAAATAACCAGTGTAACCTTCATAATAGTTGTCATATCATCCATTAAGGTAGTGGTGCCTCTCTTCAAAGTTTCATACAAGTCAATAAGGGAAATAAGAGTATTTGTTGATGCTAATTAGGTTCTTATCAATATTCTTAATGAGGTCAACAACATATTTTATAAGCATTCTGATTTGTGTTATTAGTTGTGGTTGATATTTATGAAGTTATCAATTTATAACATTTCAATTACATAAATATTTCACATATTATTTAATCCATATCCAACAAATATGTAAAAAATGTTGTTAGCAATATGTGGAACTTGTAAAAAAAAAATTGTGATGATCATATATGAAAATATGTCAAAACAACATTGAGTGTAAAATGTTTGACAAAATGCATGAAAAGCAAAAATTGTGAAAATTCCAAGTTTGGTTAAAATACTCTAGAAGGGGTTACTCTAGTGGTACTAGAGCATGGATGATTATTTATGACAATTGTAAAATTTAGAAAATATTTCATTCGGGATATTATAGTCTCATTAATTTTATCATTTTGCATAATCAATTCAAGAAAATGAATATATATAAAATAACAAAAATAATAATTGGTGGGAATAAAAAAACCTTAGATGATTGAAAAGTGGTAGAAAATATCTTAAGCTAGTGGGAAAATTTCTAGCCTCACTCCAAATGTACCCACTCAAATCTTCAAACTAAAAAGGAGTTGCTATTATTTAGGGAAAGATTCTAATTAATCCTATAGCATTTTTTTTGTTGCTTCATGGGACCCCTTTCTCCTTCAAAATAGATCTTGAAGTCCTCTATGGATCACAACCTAAGAAAGAGTGTGAGCAAAAGGGCCAAAAGTTCGCACGCCAAGGAAAATTCCAAGAACAACACTCTCATTCCTCCATCTCCCAATGATCTAAGCCACTGAACGTAATTCTCATCCCTTCTTTAATTGATGATTTGAATGAGGGAGAGGATTGAATATATCTTTGTCATCCGAAGGAGGAATGATCCTAGACAATGGAATGTAGAAGCGATGATAAACTTGTCAAAGGATGCCACCTCTCACCTAACACAATAGCTACTCCGCTCAAGACTCCCTAATTTCCCCTACATTTATCATGTATTCGTAATATGCATATCTCTTTCAACTCCCTCTAGGCACCCCACTAAGTGGGATTTAATTCCTATAATTGTGTTTATAACTACCACTCTAGTCTTGATAGATCTCCATTAAATACAACTTTACTCCTATATTTTCAATAATTATAATTTGATTTATTTGTGTTAAAATAAATAAATAAAATTATTTGTATCCCTTAATACTATGCAATGACGTAGGGATAATAGTTGATTCAAAATATCAAAAAATAATGGCATAAACCATTGCAATCAACTTAGACTATATGTGACATTATACAACCGAACAAGATAACAAAGATTGATTTAATATCAACACACAACTATACACAAATCAACAAAATGATACCCAATTGCATGCACATGATGAGATTCTTTCAATAATGTTGCCTTACCAACTATATAGAAACCCTCTCCTTGATGATATACTCTCTCTCTCTATGATTGCATGAGTGTATTTTCTTTCCTTTCATACTCATGAACAAAAAGGTAGTTAGTTTAATTCTAACATTTAAATCATTATTCACGTTATGATTAGAAACATTCCTTGAAATCATTTTTCCTAGATCAGGTCAAAAAATAACATAATCTTTTTTATATTTTCTAATTGTTAGCCAATAAACAATTAAATACATTATAAAAATATTTATAACTAGGCATAGAAAATAGGGATGTGACACCTCTCCTATTTTACCATGTTTATATTTATGTCCTTTGTCTTGTAACTTTTATGTGATTTTTGTTATTTCTAATGTATTTTATTATTTTATGTCATTTATATTGTATCTTTGTATTTTTAGTATGTCATCTGACCTACATACTCCACCAAGGCCATTGTAGTCCATTAGACTATGTTGTGTCTCATGGACATGTATGTTGGTATATCTCTTTTTTTTTAGATTATTTTACTTAACCTATTTGCATCATTGATATCATTTTTTTTAGCTAATCTTTATGATAATGAAACTTCATGCCATATTGATCTTTATATCCTCACACTTTCTATTTTATGTTATAGAAAAGAAGATTCTCAATACATTTGGAATATCCCTAATGATTTCTCATATGTACCTGCAATCATCTCACAAATCATATCCCATCAAAAATTTCTTCAAGCATTTGAACTCGTCTAAAATTAATTGTAAGATTTGACTATGGAGATAGTCACCCAAGATCTAGAGGCCTAAAAGAAAGAATAAAGAACTCAAAATATCAATATGACAAGAATAAATTATATTCCTATCAAAGAATGCAAATAAAATGTATGCATATTTGAGAGACCCTTGGTTATATAGGCCAAGGTGAGAAATAGGACAACATAAGATTATGAGAAGTGTCTTAATATTATGATATGAGACATAAAGTGAAAATACCCTAAAACTTATTTAAGTAAACTTAAGTGATAAGGTGTGAAGAGGACCCAATAGTGGAACTAGTTAGGGAAATAACCCTATTTACACCACCCCCCCCCCTTAAGTGCAACTAAAGGGGAAAAGAATGAATGAAAATGTACAAGGATGGATGGTGTATACAAGGCTTGATGAGGTACCCATGTATAAATAAATCTCTCATAAATAAAGAAAAGGAGAAAACCCAGTGAGATAAATTCCTTCACAAAAGAGAGAAAATACATGAAAATTTCTCTCTAGAAGATGAGAAGCACAAAACCTTATGAGAGAAAAAATTCCCCCATAAGAGAGAATGAAGAGAGAAGGTCAAATGAACCCCTGATGAAATTTCCCACACCCCCAAGAATGTTTTCAAATTATGATGCTCTCAATGAAAGGTTTGGTGAAGATATTTGCACCCTAGTCTATTATAAGACAATATTACATATCAATTACTTGCTCTTGAATTAGCTCCTTGATGTAGTGCACATGGATATCAATGTGTTTGGTTTGCTGATTTTGAACCAAGTTCTTTGAGATCTAGATGGCATTTTATTTTTCACAAAAGATGGTAGATAGTTGAGGAATGGTGAATCCAAACTCAATTAGAATATTATAAATCCAAATAGCCTCAATGATGGTATTAGTAGTCTCTCGATATTCAACCTCAATCTAGGAAAGAGTAATAACATGTTAATTTTTACTCTAAAAACAAATGGGGCTTGAACCAAGATAAAATTTATAGCCAAATGTGGACTTACAATCATCAAGATCATTAGCCTAATCAAAATCTATTTATCCAACCAAGTCTATTCATATACTTGTTGTATAGTGAATTTTATGTTGATGAGTGTCATGCATATAATGTAAGATGCATTTAGAAAATTTCCAATGAAGCTCATGTAGTTCTTGCATAAAGTGTGAAACCATAAAAATTACAAAATAAATATCAAGGCGAGCATGATTCAAATAGATGAGGCTCCCAACAAGCTGATGATATAAAGTGGCATCAACTAGTGGAGTACAAAACTTAATCTCAAGCTTAACTCTAGACAAAAATGGATTTGATGCAAGCTTACAATCAGCCATGTGGAGCTCAACTAGTAGATCAAGAGCATAATTAAGTTGATAAAGAGTGATCCTAGAAGAGGATTGAGTGATCTCTGAAATGAAAGGGGAAAGGGAACCCTTTGTGGATTTGACACATTTTCCAAAATGTCTCATATGTGTATGTATATGTATGTGTAGGGGGTAATGAGATGCAATGATATAATTGTCCTAATGATGAAAATTATAACTTTAATACAAAAATAATAGATCTGGAATATCACAGAGGAAATCAGACACCAGAAACAGAAAGGGGAGGACATTGTACACTTGTGATATAAACTTCAGCAGAAATTATCGAGATGTTGGTGCTAGGGGCACCACTATCCCACTAGGGATTTTTTGGACCTATTTTTGTAGTGCTCTGATGTCGATGTACTTCCATATCTTGCTTGCAAATTGTCCAGATCATTTCCAGATATTTTTGTAATTGACTTTATGTGAGTTGTCAAGGACAATGGTTTCAAATGCAACAATAAGCAAAGTGTCCTCAAACTTTCTTTGATCCTCTTCAACCTGTAATCTACACATTCACAAAGAGGGAAAATGTTGTACCATTTTAGGGGCTTACCTCATTCAAACCCCATGTTAGTGTTTCCACTTCCACAATGGCAATTCCAATGATAAACCAATAAAGGAAAGGAAGGAAATGATGAATGAACCACTTGTTACAACTCACCACCCTTCAATTTCTTCCTTGAAGGACTAAAGTCACACACATCACTTCAAGGATCTTGGATCTTACTTGATAGATTTTCTTGAATGCTTGAATGCTTGGACGCTTGAATGCTTGGAGACCTACAACAATATTAGCCTTCATAAAGTAACATGAACACACATAAACTTGGACATGATGTTAGATCTTGAACTATAATAATTCTCAAAAAATGTTGCTCTTGAATGCTCAATAATGCTCTTGAAAATATTATTTGCTCATGAATGCATTTTAATAAGTGTTAGATTTGAAATGATGCAATAACTAGGTATTTATAGGAATTTATTTAATTTCCCAAAAATTAAATCCTAGCTGTCGACTTTAAGTATTTGAATTTTAAATAATAAAGTGCCACAATCGACATATTTGAATTTGGAGCCAAAATAAGGGGACATAGGCACCCTAGGCGCTAGTGTCCCATCCCTATTTTCAAAAAATTTAAAAGACAAGGACAAAGTATTAAAAGAGAGCATTTATTTTAGGCTTGTGAATTATTGTAAAATATTTAAAATAATCTTTGGAATACATAATTTAGAAATTTGAATGCTTAGTTAGGTCCAATACCTCAAAGGGGAGCAAAACATAGTGTGAAATTGTCAAGGGTGACAATTTACGATGCTACATTTAGCCCCCACTTTAGTGAGAGTATGAACTTACGCTCAGAATCACACTAAAGTAGAGAAATATATGTCAAGAGTGGTCCAATTGTACAAATGTTGAAGAGATATGATGACTAAGGATCAAGGAGGTGGCCAAGCCCCTAGGATCCAAGATCCCATGGAAAACCAACATAGGTGCAAAAGGAACACACATGCTTTATACACATCAAGACAAGATACATAAACATATAATGTCAAAGTAAATGCAAAGAAAAAAGAAAATAGGGATATGGGCTAACAAGTTGTATTATGCTAGTAGCCATAGAAAAACTTTTATGACTCACACAATAGCAAAGTTTGATATTTGCTAGGTGAAACATAAATAGGGAAGACACACAAGCTACTAAAGTCCGATATTCACTAGGTGAGCCCCCAAAACATGTAGCAAAATGAGAAACACACACTAGGTCTACAAGGTGTGTACCCATAAAAAGGTGGAAAAATGGGAAGGACGCACCAGGTCTACAAGTGTGTACCCATGTCACCCATACCAAGAGTTATACTCCTGGATAACTCTAATAAGGTGCCACAAAAATGTTCAAAATGCTATGCTAATGCTTACACTAAGTTTATCCCCTATGAACAAAGTGAAGCAAAATAATGCCAATGTATGCCCCCACTTTAAAGAAATTTCTAAACACCGTGCTATGAGAAATTACTTTAAAGTAGAAAAATGATAAATGTCATGTAACAAAAGATCACAAGAGCCTATTTGGAAATCCCTATGTCAATGATATGTTTCCAAATAAAGCTACTTCATGAGAAGGGCTTGCCCCCAAACGTAATGCAATAAACAACATAGAAAGGTACATTAAGGGATCCATGGATCTGGGGTCAGTATACATCTTTGCTACAATGATATGATAGAGCTTGAAATTGACATTATCCCCCAAATACTCATGGAACAAAAACACAAACAAGGAATGACATAGAGAGAGAGAAAAATAATCTTTTGGTTCAATATGGAGAGACCTAAATGTCTTAATGCCTTACATCGTCCCCAAAAGGAAAACACAAGACAAAAAGAAAATACAATTTTTATGACATATAGAAGAATGAAGATACAAATAGAAGAATGTCACAACAGGTTCGTTTCCTTTGTACCCTTGTGCCAATGGAGCAACAAATGTCATCCAAAGTAAACTCACAAACATAAAACATGCCAAGAAGCACAACACAGGAGATCACATCATGTGCAGGAAAACATAAAGAAATTATGAACAAACATAAAAGAGTATGCCACATGCGAGTCGACCTAAAGTAGGTCGCCCTCATCCCAATCTTGATCATCATAAATGGAAGACATATAACTAGCTAAAGGGAGTACAACAAGTTCCATACTAGGAGCATATCTAGGTGCAACACATGGTGGGTCACTCTCAGCAGGAGGATTAGCATGGTTTCCCCCATCTAAATTCATTTTCTTTGAAAATAAAACGTTAAGATCATTATGCACCTCCTCATCAAATTTAACAATTTCAGCTTCATCATGCAAATTGATCACAACATGAGGTTTTATGACAATTATAGTTGAATCTTATTGTTTCATTTCTTGTGTTGGTTCCATGTTTTTTTTGGTGGAAGTTGGATTTCTTCTTGATTTGTTTCTATAGGTGTTTGATTATCATGCATTTTTTTGTTTATTTCTTCCAATTTGTGAGCAATAGCATGACGTCTTCACCTACACTCTTTAGCATTTTGGTTTCTTCTTACAAGATTTTCAAGTTGTGATTGTGTAGGAGTGGTTTTATCAACCATCAATCTTTTTTCTTTCCTTAAGGGAGGAATTGAAGGAACCACCAATGGTTGGGGAACCATTGTCTCTTTAGGTTTATACACTTGTTTTATCTTCGGAGGCACAAAAGGGATCATTTTATTGCCTCTTGGTCTTTTGTAGGAGAGTGGTGGAGGAATAGAAACATACTTCTCTTGCTTACTTAGGAGGGTTTTTGGTTCAAGATTAGGTTCATCCATGATGGGATGAGGAGAAGGAACAACCATGGACCTATCACACTTAGGAATATTGCTAAGAGATAATTCAGTTATGTGCTTTTCCTTAAAATTTTGATTTGACTTGAAAAATAAATCTTCATGAGGCTTTATAGGTTCCATGGGTTCAATCGAAAATAAATCCAATGAAAAATTCCCACGAGAAGATAAAGGGTTAACTCAACTATGATGCATTGTAAATATCTCATTTTCAAAGGGAAATTTTATGCACTTATGAATTACTGATGGGAAAACATTCATGGAGCAGAGTCATGGATAACCTAGCTTCACATGAAATTGGTTTGATGATAGGATGATGAAGAATGAGACATCTAATTATTTTGGTCATATTTTAAGAGGAAGGGAACTATGGAGCCAATCATAGGGAAAGCAAAACTATTATGAGTTTTTATCCATGCTTTTGGTTGTTCATAACTATATTGATAAAGCTCATGCACAAAGAGGAATTCCTCAGTGATCACATTATCTACACATGCAAGATCAATGAGTATTCCTTGCACAGGTTTCTCATTGATACGACCAACAATGTAGAGAGGACCATCAAGCACATGTCTAAGTGCATCATTATTAGTAAAAGCAATGTCAGATAACACAATGGTTTATCCCTTACAAGATTGCACATGTCTACAAAACCAACCATGCGGTATAAATCCTTCTCATCATCACTCTTATCATCATTCATGTCATCACTCGTATTATCAATTTTATCAATATTCATTACATCACTCTTAACATCAAAATATTTCACAAAGTTGGTTGAATGATTAGACATAGGATTGGTAAAAAATTGCAAGTTTTGGTTAGGTGGGGCAATAGACTTATTCTCTTGGTAATTAACACCACCCAACTGGATGTGATTAGAATCAATTATGTCTTGAACTTGATGTTTAATATGCATGCATCGTTCCATATCATGTCCATTTGTGTGATGAAAGTGACAAAAAAGCATTTGGATTGAAATTTGGAGGTAGAGGCTTGGTGTATCCATAGGTTTAACAAGAGGAAATCAGATTAGGTTTTTACTTGGAATTTGTAACATGATGGAGTGGAGAGTGCCAGGTAACTGTGTGAATTACCTATCTCTTGGTCTAAATTGGTATAGAGCTAAACTTATAGCAGCAACTTGAGGTTCAATGTGGTTGGTTGTTGGTGTGTGAAACTTGAAAAAAAATGTTTTTTCTTTTTGAATGGTTGATAGTTATTTTGAGGTACATGTTTGGATTTCTCAGTATGAATCGATGAAGAAGCTTCTTCATACTTATTAATTGAATTTTGATAATCACGAAGCGTCGTACATAAGCTTATAAAGGATGGAAATTTTATTAATAGGATTTTTTCCCTTATGTTCCCTTGCAAGTTATCAATGAACATTTTTTGGATTTTCACATCATGAAGAGTTAGATTGACTTGTCATAATATCAACTGATCATGGATTATGAAATTTGTAACCTTCTCACCTCTTTGTTTGCATCACATTAAATCAATTATGTTGATCTTCAGACCAATGTTGACTTGGAAATGATTGAGGAAAGCATTAAAAAGCTCATTAAATGAGTGGATTGAGTAATTGGGTAGTGCACAAAACCATTCCAAGGCCACATCTTTCAATGACCTATGGAAAAGTTTAGCTAGGAGCTTGTCTTCAAGGATAAAGTCACTACACATGGCAATATATGTTGATATGTGATTATGAGGATCCACTTTACCATTATACTTGTCAAATCGAGGTATATCTATATGTGTTGTGGAAGTTGAGCTTTCAATATTTCAAGTGACAATAGGTTGCTTTTGATATATTGCAATGGTTGTCCATTTTGGTTTTGGTTCAAGGTTGAAATTTATTGTTGAAGTGAGGTGACATTTTGCAAAATTTGGTTGATAATGGAATCATTGGTTGACATTTTTTGGGAATGTGGTGAACATGGTGGAATTTTGTATGTGCTAGGTGGGCTACTATGTTGGAAATTTATAAGGGGTGATGAAACTTGAGGTGTAAAATGGGAAGATCCAAAACTATAAGGATGTCCAGTTGAAAGACCTATTGTTGAATGTATGCCAACGGTTGGTTGTATTGTTGAAGCAACAGTTGGATTTTTGTATGTAGGAATAGATGCTATAGTTGTAGGGAGGGAGACTTTATTTCCTCCTTGTCTTTGAGTGTATCCCAAAGCTTGAGCGCAACTATCCATGGTAGGTATATTATTATCAACTATGTGGGCTAGACTACACACAACTTCTATTCCATAATCATCATTAAGCAACCTCCTCATGTTAATTAAAGGGATTTTTGTTCCAGTAAAGTATTCAGTACTCACATAGTTTTGAAGTTTTTCTAGGTCTATGTCCAATTTTCTTAGTCTTATCTTCTGGAACATGGACAACCATAGTCTCAACATTTGTAAAGGTAGGTGCTAGTGAAGTTATCATTGGCATGGTAACATCAAGAATAGAGTCCAAAATGGGTTGAGTATTGACAACACTTGTCATGAAGGGGTTTGGAGAACTCAAGATCCATGGAAGATGTACCAATAGCACAAGATGCCATATGTCTCAAACTATGTCTCACTAAAGTATTGCCAATAGGACACCAAGTCATGAAACTCACACAAGTTCTGAAACACTTAAGTGTACTGAAACAACCCTGGTGTCTAAAAAAAAATTCAAAATTTTCACCTCAAGAGTAAAATTCATAATGTCGTAACATAGCAATAATTTTTTTATTTACATAATGTAAATTACATCCACATTTAAAATAAAACTATTTCCAAACTTCCATTGCATTCCATTGTAATTTCACAAATATTTCCATAACATAGATGTCATATCGAATGAACTCAAGTTTATCATTCATGATTACATCCTTCCATATAAATGGGTACATGATACATACATAGCTCTTCAGAGCTTCATCTGGCAATAGATGTATAAATTTTCCTGATGTCGCCATGATGGTGCATACATTTTGGATGTCCTCGCTCGTTGTGCAAACACTCCAGTTGTCCCTAATATTGGCACAAACATCTGCAAACCTTGACCACCAACTAATGAGGAGAAGCATCACTCAAGCACTTTTTTTCCAATCACAGACTCAAATGTGATCCCCTGCACATCTATCATAGATGACAAGATGGCCCTACCCTTCAACGAAGAGATTGGTTGGTAAACCTCATAACAATAACCTATCTAAGCTTAGTGTTGTGTCCTACAAACCAGAACCTATTCATACAGTCGTTCTTCCTACGAGTATGAAAATATTGAACTAGAATGCATAAAAGGAACATGGTGAACTGACAGTGTAAACAGTGGCTACTTACACTACTTTGGCCAAAGTATTCTCACCCAGTACTTTGAGTGACATTCATCCTATTCACATACACTTCTACAACTCGGTTTGGATTATGACCATTTATACACTATGCTTAGGTAATTTCCTTTCATAGGTAATCCCTAACCTTAGAAATAACCTATTCCCCTTTACCCAAAACACAATGGTATCTCTACCAACAAAGCATAAGTTACCCCCTTTAGTGGATATTCCAATCAAGACCAAATGAACAACCCAACCAAGTAGGTTATTTCCAACCTATAGGTTCCAATGGGTAGTTAAGTACATTTCCCAACCCAATAGGTAAATCTTAACCTAGGGTTTCCTCAAATAAACTTCTCGACTCATTAGGTTATTCCAAACCTAGGATTTCATTCGAGAGTGATGTATGATCAAGTGATCATTCAAGTAATGATAATTTATGTGGTTTGCATACGTCACATCATATCTTTCATACCTTCATTTTTGTAATGCTAACCCTATGATTCCCAAGGTTCCCTAGCATAATAAGCTATAGTGTCAAGTCACTTCATGATGTTGATACATTTCACATTATACACTGTTAGTTCAATTTTTTTCCTTTCAAAAAATAGTTCTAAAAATGACACGAATGCCCAGGAAAGAAAGACAAAAATGAACCAACAATCGAGTCATGCGGGTGGATTCTCTACACAATCTCTCTGCTTATTTTGGAAGGTGCAACTACCTTCGAATGATTTGCAATGAATTGAAATACCGGATATGCTTTTTACCGAAAGGCAGAAAATGAAACTAACACCTACCCATAACCATGGAATAGATGTGAAAGGTCGAACCCGCAATTAACAAATGTAGGTAAATGACACAAAGTTCATCCTCCCTACATCAACAAACAATATCTGGGAAAGAAAGAACAACAAACTCTTTCAGGAGCTAATTTAATCCAAATCCAAAGTTTTAGAATTAAATGCACATACAGTCCATTATAACAGAATTACATTAGAGAAAATTCACAAAGGAAACACAGTTCATTGCTTATTTAAAGAAAACATTAAGAGATACAAAGATTCAAAAATATCTTCTTTATTTCTCCATTGCCAAACATGAGTTCACAGACTCCATATTTTTGTACAATAAAACTACATGAAAGATAACCTAGCTGCTCTCTCCTTTTCCACCCAACCAATCTCTCCTTATATTCCCAAAAGTTCTGCCTTTTATAGAGTTTCCCCAAGCCAAAAATGTATCGTAACTGTTCATAATGGTCTTTAAAGTAACTATCCTCAAGAAAGTGACATTAATGGAAACAGTTATGTTACACCAAAATTGGGTTATCACCACTAATTACAAAAAGATGCCACGCAAAACAAGAAAATTAAACTGCCACAGGTGGTTGGGCATTCTCCATATCTAGTCCTATCTCCATTAAAAGGTTGTGCAGCTCGGTGCATTCCTCCTCTTCCTCTAGGACAAAGATTACCATGTGATATTGGGCGTAGCTTGTCTTTTCCTTCTAGGCTAGTGTGCACAATTGGGAAATGATATCAATCTGCTCTTCCTCAGGCCAATTCAATTCTAGTTGCAGAATAGGCATAGGCTCATTATCCCACATTTCATTGGTTGTAAGAATCCCCATTTCAAATTTACCTTGGTCGATAAGAAACCAGACTCAGAAGTACCGTCACCTTTCTCTATAAACAAGTTTATTAATTATGTCGATAGGTAATGATGACCTTTAACCTGTCAATATCATGCCACCACCTTAGCGAGCTTCCGTTACACTTTCCATTTAAGAGGTCTCATTAATGCACCATTGGTTGAGGAGCGTGCCTTAAGATTAATTCTGCATTTCATAACTCCTGAAAAGACAACCACACGATATGTCGTACAAGTAATTAAATGGGTTGGCAGCGTTTGAAAACAAAGGAGATTGCCTGAAAAGCCACGGAGTCACGAAAAAGATAAACCACATAACTGCATGTCGCGGGTTCTAATATTTTGAGAACTTCTGACACACCAATCACTTAAGCAAGGATGGGGAGAAAGAAGGATCAGGTCATCGGATTATTCTGCAACTTTCGAACCTTGCAACCAGGTTATGAAATCACAAGGTTATGCGACAAAGGTTATAAAACTTGCGAGGACCACAACTACAAATGAATTAAAGGCATGAAATGAAGGTCATTTTAATTTTAAGGGAGGAAAATTGCATGTTTTAAAATTTAGAGGCTAACATACACGTAGTCTAAACTATCTATGTATAGAACATCAATATCTAATTCTCGTATAGGGTATATAGGAGTATTAAGGCACTTCCTCTAAGCTAATCATAGTTCATCATTTTTGGTATGTAATACCAATGACAAAAAAACACTCCTACTATGGAGTATATACAAGCACTTTCAGAGAAAAGCATAAAACAACTTATTTTCCTTTCCAAACCAAATGTTATGATTTTCTAATGCATGTATTCTCAAGCAGTTCAAACAAAGCATTCAAATCTCATTCTTTCATAAATAAAGAAAAATAAGAGAAGACTAGATCCTCATGCCTGTAATACACTTAACCCAATTGACTGACTTGTTGCATAGCCTTCCAAAGATAGCTTGCTAGCCTTCACTTTTCCACTCAAAGCAACACTTCACTACATCCTCTTCACAAGATATCTCAATGCTCTCACAAAGTAACTCTAAGCTCTCACGAAATATATCTTCTCAGAATATTTGCAGTAGAATAGGTTTGTAGAATAATGTATCCCAAATGAAAGAGTTATCCCATCTATTTATACAAAAAATGGAGATATTGCATCCTACAAAAAAGGCATGCCAGTCGACACCTCTCCATATGCAGATCGACTCACTTCACACAGCAAAAAGGTGGTAGAACTCTAAGTGTAAACTCAACTTGGTATTCTATAGATTGACCCTTTTAGTTTGACAGTAGCTCAAGACTAATTCAAATATGCACATGCCAAAAATTGTGAGAATCGACTTGCAACCAAAACAGACTCCTACAAAAAGAGTTTCCATATATTGTCACCATGTATCTACCAACTTTCCTATATTTTTGGCACGGTTTACCTCATTGAAACAGTCTTCTATTTGCAGGCAGCACTCATGCTAAGTTGACTTGGTCATTGTTTAATCTATTAACAGAGAAAAGGTGGGTCGATTCCTCACTGATAGCGTTCAAATAGTGCTTTGACCAGCATGTTACTTTTTGTTTTCTATTTCCTATTTCCATGCATTCAAAACACTTTATGAAGTGGGCTTTAATATTTCATCACTTTATATCTTTGGATAAAAGTGTTCCAAGTTGAAGTAATTCACTGCTATAAAACAACAATGCAATTTAAGTGATATCGACTATGGTTTACTTCTCCATATCGGCATTTAATATTGCACATTACTTGCATGTAGATCGGCCTTTATCTTATGTCAAACATATGTATTAATCAGCCTATAATACTTGCATAGCATATATACTAATCGGCCTCTATTAAATACCATATATATATATGTGTGTGTGTGTGTGTGTGTGTGTATATCTGTATATATATGTATATATATATAAGTCAATGAATAGTATCAACACTATGTCTTATATATATATATATATATATATATATATATATATATTCCACGTCAATCAAGTATGTATACATTTGATATACAAATGAATATGATCAAGTTAACATTCATATAATAATCATATCAAATGTATATATTTATATATATATATATTCCTCTATGTACATGTATATGTACGTATACATATATTGATATATTTGTATGACATTTCCATTTGTCACACATATGTATGTATCAACACATGTATACATATGTATATATGTATATATCGTATATATATATATATATACATTCGATTGCACAATCAAGCACATACACAATTACTATCTTATTGATAGGAAACATACGTGTAATGTATGTATACATATTCGCATATGTGTCATATTGTCCATTCGATAACACCATACTCATAAGCAACACGTTCATAATTGTGCATAGGTACATCTACCTATGTACTCTCATGTACATGCTCCTCCATGCATATGGTCTATCATTGACATGTGTATGTATACACATATGTATGTTCACCTCATCAATCAAGCATAGTAATATAAGGAAGAACTCATAAGCTCCAAACATATAAACATCATCCAAGAATGCATTCAATAGTAATCAAGACCCTTACTAATTCAAACACATCATACTTAAGGATGACTTACCAATCCCAATACTATGACTAGACTTAACCATTCTACTGTGGGTGTGTGTTTAAGCTCAGATAGGTTTCATAAAATTTACCTGGCCAATCACTTCTCCTAAGTGATACTTCCCCTCCCTTCCAGAGGATTGAACCTATCCCTGCAACCAGCTTAGCACATTTGCAATGGTAGTTAGACGTTCATAATAAATCCATATGCATCATAAAACTTTAGCATATTCATATAGCAATCCATGTTCATCATCAATGTAAACATAATTACTCTTCCAAGGAAATACCTTAATACCTATTTCAGTATTTCAAACATATCAAAATCATGATTGCATTTACCATCCTATTTACCCATGAAGGTAAAAGTAAATCAGTAACAACAATATGGGGTGTGACATGTACCCAAGATGAACACTAAACTGGTAAACAGACACAAAAAAATAGCCAAAAATAGAAATTAGATCCCAAAAAATAGCATAAAATACAAAGACAGATACCTAACAGAAATATGAGCCAAAAAAGGCAAGACAAGGGCGCCTAGGGCACCTATGTCCTAGACAGGCTTTTACAAAACTACAAATTTGACTATCTGTTATGTTGTTTAAGGTTTCTATGAGTGGTTGTAGATAGGTATAACAGTGAATTATTTTCCAAATTTTATTGATTTCAATATTGTGAATTGAGGAATGCAAACATACAACAATACTAAAAGCAAATGACAGTTTGAAAATATAGAAACAAAGTTTAGATAAGAAAATGCAACAGAGAACACAAAGATAGAGATCTGATGCAAATTTCAAGCACAAAATGTAGGACAGAGGTGCCTAGGGTGCCTATGTCCTAGATAGGGTGTCTGAAAATTTAAAGATTGAATGTGTTGATTGTTGTTTAAGATTCTCAAATTTAAGTGTAAACAATTTTGACAGTGAATATTTTTCCAAATTTTAGTGATTTTATGACTATGTAAATAAAAAATGTAAATATGCAAATATATGAAAGATGAATGACAAATTTTAAATGCAAATTTTAGATCTAGGATGAACTAATTGATCGATATGAAGATGAAATATTTTGAAAATGATGATTTGATGCATTTTTGAAGCAAAACTATGTAATTTTTTCACTTTTTAATAATATGCAAGACACCTAAATGGATGCAAATGACACCTTTTTTTTTTAGATTTAAATGACCTAATGCACTTATAAATGCAATTTTAAATGCAGACCTAAGCTAAAATGACTCAAACAAACCCTATCAATGCAATATGAATGCTATTTTTTTTAAGATTTTTATGTTTTTTATGACAAAAAAGATAAAAATAAAACAAAATGATATGCAAAACCTAGATCTAGGGTGAATTTTAGAAGGTATATAATGTTAACAAGTTGAGTTCACCAAAATGAAACAAAATGGGAAAGGTAACCCTTTGTGGATTTGATACCTTTCCCAAAATGTTACATTTGTGTATGTATATGTATTTATAGGGGGTTATGAGATGCAATGATCTAATTGTCCTAATGATGCAAATTATCACTTTTATACAAAACAACAGATCTAGAATATCACAGAGGTAATTAGACACCAGAAACAGAAAGGGGAGGACACTATGCATCTGTGATATAAATTTAAGTAGAAATTGTCAGGACGTTGGTGTTGGGGGTGCCACTATCCTACTAGGGATTTTTCTAATCTATTTTTGTAGTTCTCTTATGTCAGATCTGTACTTTAATTTTCTGCTTGCAAACTATCCAGATTATTTCTAGATATTTCTATAGTTGACTTTCCATGAGTTGTCAAGGAGTAGGGTTTCAAATGCAACAATAAGAAAAGTTTCTTCAAACTTCCCTTGATCCTCTTAAACCTGTAACTTGCACATTCAGAAAGAGGGAAAATGGTGTACCATTTTAGGGGCTTGCCTCAATCAAACCTCATGTTAGTGTTTCCACTTCGACAATGGCAATGTTAATGATAAATCGATAAAGGAAAGGAAGAAAATGATGAATGAACCACTTGTTACAACTCACCACCCTTCAATGGCTTCCTTGAAGGACTAAAGTTACACACATCACTTCAAGGATCTTGGATCTACTTGAATTCTTGGATGCTTGAATGCTTGGAGACCTACAACAATGTTAGCCTTCACAAAGTAACATGAACACACATAAAATTGTGTTAGGAATTCTAGGAAGAATTATACCAGTTAAATGCAGATTATAGAATTAAACAAAGAAATTTAAAGAACAAAAATAAATTGTAGTGAAGAGACCACCAATTTAAACGCGGTTCACCCAATTTGGGCTACATCCACCAATAACAAAGTCTATTTTTTTATTAAATTTACAACAAATGAATTACAATGATAAATCAATAAAAGAAAGGAAGAAAATGATGAATGAACCACTTGTTACAACTCACCACCCTTCAATGGCTTCCTTGAAGGACTAAAGTCACACACATCACTTCAAGGATCCTGGATCTGCTTGATAGATTTGCTTGAATGCTTGAATGCTTGGAGACCTACAACAATGTTAGCCTTCACAAAGTAACATGAACACACATAAAATTGTGTTAGGAATTATAGGAAGAATTATACCAGTTAAATGCAGATTATAGAATTAAACAAAGAAATTTAAAGAACAAAAATAAATTGTAGCGAAGAGACAACACCAATTTTAACGTGGTTCACCCAATTTGGGCTACATCCACCAATAACAAAGTCTATTTTTTATTAAATTTACAACAAATGAATTACAATGAAATTGCAACAACTATTGCAACTTGCAAGAATGAATATAATCATTTACCACTACCATGTTTTACCCGCGCATTGTGCTACGTGCACTTGAAGCAAAAACTTTTTTTTCTTGCCACTAGCAATGTGCTAACCCACACAACCTATAGCAATTCACATACTTTGTAACATACAACAACATCAAAATTAGACATCCACACACTTGTTTTCTTCCCCGTGTGTCATGTTGCAATTGTCCAACTTCATGGATGTTAGAATTCCCAATGCAACAATAAAATTGTTTGTATTTTTGGGTAGATTTTAATTGTTATAACTGAAATATGAATGGAAAACTAATAATAAATATGAATGGCCTTCCCCCTTGCATTCCCCCATTAATTTATTTGGGGGGAAAGCACACTAATAAAGGTGCAGAAATTTTAAGCCTTTGAGTCTGATCAGGCTCCACAATATAACAATCTCCCACTTGGAGACTAATTAGACTCCACACCATACCATCTCCCACTTGGAGACTGATCATAACACTGTTGCTCCTACAACTCCCACTATAAATCAGCACCTTGGACCCTACTGTTATGTTTTATTTTCAACCTTGAAAGCCAACCAAAGTTGAAGAGGAGCTCAAATTCCCCCTTGTCACTACCTTCATAAACATATCCATTGGATTTTCATTTGTATGAATTTTTCCCAACTTTACCTATCCATCCTCCAACATAGAACGAATAAAATAATATCTCAATTTTATGTGTTTGGTTTTTGAGTGCAAGGCATAATTCTTTGTAAGATGTATAACACTCTGGTTGTCCGTAAACAAGTAACTTTTAGCTTGTTGTTTTCCCAATTCTTCCATGAAAAATTGCAGCCATATCATCTCCTTGCTTGCCTCTATTGCAGCTACACAATCTGCCTCCATGGTGGATAAAGTAACCACCTTTAGCAACCTTGAAATACAACTCATTGTTGCCCCACCTATAGTAAACACATAACCTGTAGTACTCCACCTGGTATCAATATCCCCTCCCAAATCTAAGTTAGCATAGCCTCTTAAATTGGTATTAGAGCCCCCAAAACATAAATGTTTGTTGGATGTACCTCTCAAATACTTGAGAATCCATTTTATTGCATTTCAATGCTTCATTTTTGGATTACTCATATAACTGCTAACAACTCCTACAATATGTGCAATATCCGGTCTTGTGCATACCATGGAATACATTAAACTACCTACAGTTGAAGCATATGGTACCTTGGACATTATTTCTTCCTCCTCTTGTGTCTTTAGACACATCTCCTTAATTAATTTGAAATTACTAGGCAAAGGTGTGTTGACAGATTTTGCATTCTCCATGTGAAATCTCTGCAACACATTTTCAACAGAATCAGCTTGAGATAGACACAATTTTTTCTTTTACCTATCTCTAGTAATTCTCATACCAAGTTTTTTTCTTCCCCCAAATCCTTCATAGCAAATGAATTTGCTAGCTATTGTTTTAACTCCCTTATGTGATCCATGTTAGATCCCACTATAAGCATATCATCAACATATAAAAATAAAATAAAGTAGCTACCATTATCCAATCTCTTAAAATAAACGCAATGGTCAAAATTACACCGATTGTAGCCTTTCTCATCCATAAAACTATCAAATTTAATATATCATTATTGAGTTTCCTATTTCAAGCCATACAAACTCTTTTTTTAATCTACACACTAATTTCTCCTTGCCTCTAACCTCAAAACCTTGTGGTTGTTCCATATATATTTCCTCTTCCAAATCACCATGGAGAAAGGCAATTTTCACATCTAGATGTTCTAAATGCAAATCTTCAGCAACCACAATACTTAAAATAGTACAAATAGAAGTCATTTTAAAAATTGAAGAAAATATTTCAACAAAATCAATTCCTTTTTTCTGTGCAAATACTTTTACTACTAACTTGGCCTTAAATGTTTTCTTACCTCCATCTTCCTCTTTCAAACTATAAACCCATCTATTTGGTAAAGGATTTTTACCTGCAGGCAACTTGCATAGTTCCCAAGTTTGATTTTTTAGCCAGGATTCCATTTCTTCTTCCATTCCATGCTCCCACTGAACCTTTGTATCCACCTCCATAGCTTCATCATACCCTTTTGGTTCACTAGCATCAGTCAATAAAATAGAATAAAAAGAGGGAGAAAATCTTTCAGGAGGTCTACTTATCATTCTTGATCATCTAACATTCACTGGAGCTTGTGGTATTTGTTATTGTTGTTGCAAAGCATGAGGGACCACTGGAACATCATTGTCTGCAATGTCATCCAACACTACATAGTCATTTTCTTTCTTCTCATGTTGCTGCAACTAATCTTTGTACAACACCTTCTCATTGAATACATCCCTGCTTCTCACAATTTTTAGATTTTCAATATCCCAAAGCCTATAACCAAATTCATCAATTCCATATCCAACGAAGATATACTTTTAAAAAAAAATCTTCCATCTTGGTTCTATTTTCATCATCTACATGTGCAAATGCTTCACAACTAAAGGTTCTGAGAAAATAATAACTCACCTTCTTACTTGTCCATGCTTCCTCTAAAATACCACATCCCAAAGGATTAGACGGACCTATGTTAATTAAATAAGCAACAGTGTTTACAGCTTCTACCCACAAGTTTAAGGGAAACCCATCATGCAATCTCATAGTTTGTGCACGCTCCATTATTGTCCTATTCATGCGCTCAACCACTCCATTTTCTTGTGGAGTTCTTGGAACCATTTTTTTCCTACCAAATCTATTAGATGAACAATAATCTTCAAACTCTTTGCTGCAATACTCACCACCATTATTGGATCTGAGATATTTTAATCTTTTACCCATCTCATTCTCAACCAAGCTTTTCTAATTTTTAAATGTTTCAAACACTTCAGATTTTTGTCTAAGGAAATAAATCCAAACCTTCATAGTTGTGTCATCGATAAAAATAGCATAATACCAAGAGCCACCAAGAGAAGATACCTAAGTTGGTCCCCATACATCTATATGCATAATCTCCAACTTCTCATCTTTCTTTTGCTTCCCATCCTTGAGAAAACTAGGTCTCTTTTATTTTCCATACACAACTTTCACAAAATCCATATTAACACATTTTAGACCTAGTAAGACATTCTTTGAATGAAGTTCCTTCATACTTTTTTCACTCATGTGTCCAAGTCTGTTATGCCATAGTGTTGTTTTAGAACCTATAGCAACTATCTAATTTTTTTCCTGCTAACCCCCAGTAATTGTTCCTGAACCTGCTACAAAGCCCACAATAATTGTAGTAGCTATTTTTTCCAACAACTTCCCTATTTAATTTTTAACTGCAATGGCTAAAGTAGAAGGAATAGTATGACTTGTACAAAGATATAAGGTGCCTACTTTTACACCTTTTTCTACCACTAAGGAACCCTTTGTAACCTTCCATTTTTTATCACTAAAAGTAACAACACAACCTTCATCATCAAGTTACCCTGCTAAAATTAAATTTCTAGTCATCCTTGGAACATTCCTTATGTCTTGTAGTATCCAATGATTCATATTCTACAACTTAATCTTGATTCTTCCCTTTCCAACAATTTGGCAAGGTTCATTATCTCCCAAATAAACCAACCCAAAATCTGCTTTGACATAATCAAGAAAATAACTTCTATGAGGCGTAGCATGAAATGAAGCCCCTAAATATAACACCCAAGAATCATCAGCATTGTCAAGGGATAAAATAAAAGCATCATCTTTAGATTTATTACTTACCACATTTGCCTCCTTATTGCCTTCATTTTTGTCTCCATCTTTATTCTTTCAAGTGTTTGGTGTGGAGCCTGATTAGTCTCCAAGTGGGGGATTATTGGTATGTGGCAACTGATCATGCTATATTGTACACTCTTCATGTATCCTTGTTGGGGTTCGGGGCTAGGTTGGGCCTCAAGTGGGGATTCGGGGGTGGAAACCCCCGAAAAGCGGGAGCTCAAGGGTGACAGCCCCTGAGAAAAAAAAAATCTCCTATTTTTCTCTTCGTCGCCGACAAAATAAAAAATTGACTTTGTAAAACCCTAATTCTGGAAGCTTCTAAAAATCTTGTAATAAGCGGTTGGGATGGGAGTTGCAGTAGGGAATTATTTGCAAGATTGTAATATGTTTTGCACTGGATAATAAAAATCATTGGATGGTTGCAATTTTGTGGATGTAGCCCATGTTGGGTGAACCATGTTAAATTCTTTGTGTTGTCTTGTTGCTACTATAATTTTTCTGTGTGTTTTATTTCTTTGTTTTATTGATCAAATCTACATTTAACTATTAGATATTTTCCTTCTAACCCTAACATCAAGATCAACAATCTTTTTTCAGATGACCCAGTTTCCCACAATACAAGCAATCATTCTTTCCTTTCAATTGTGACCTTTTTTCTTTTGATTTTCCTCATGACTTCCCATGACCTCTAGAACATTTTCCTCTCTCCTTTGATCTGCCCCTACTTTCTACATTCAAAACACTACTCGATGTGGATGTTCCACCTGAACTTTTCTTATGAATTTCCTCACTCAAAATAACACCAACAACATCATCAAATTTCAGTGTATTTGAACTAGAAATAGAGTTACTAACTTCCATTACCAAGCTATTCTAGCTTTCAGGCAAAGAACATAATATCAAGAAAGCCCTAACTTTTTCATCAAAATTTACATTAACAGAATTTAATTGATTGGTTACTATGTTAAACTCATTTAAATGATTAGTAATTGATCCACCTTCTACCATTTTCATGTTAAATAAATACCTCATATGAAATACCTTATTCAAAGTTGAAGGTTTTTCATATAATTTTACAAGGGTATGCATCAACTCATATGTTGTCTTCGCTTTTGATATATTAAATGCCACCAATTGGGCCAGGTATAATCAAATACTACCAAGTTCCTTTCAATCTAAAATATTCCAATCTTCATTAGATATTGTTTTTGGTTTCTTGGCTTTCCCTTCCAACAACTGCCATAAATCCTTCTGATAGAGATAGTCCTCCATCTGCATCTTTCATAACTAATAGTTTTTCCCATTAAACTTGTCTACCTTCAATTTACCCCCATCTTCCATTACTCCCACTCAATCATCAGGCTTCCACTCAACCATGAGATGTTCTTGTAGAGGATAATCGAACACAACCCACTATGATACCACTTGTTAGGAATTGCAAGTAGAATTATACCAATTAAATTTAGATTATAAAATTAAAACAGAGAAATTTAAAGAATAGAAATAAATTGCAGTGAAGAGACAACACCAATTTTAACATGGTTCACCTAATTTGGACTACATCCACTAACATCATAATCTAATTTATTATTAAATTTCTAGCAAATGAATTACAATGAACTTGCAACAACTGCTGCAACTTGGAACAACAAATATAATCCCTTACCACCACCCTGTTTTACCCATGCACTATGCTATGCGCACTTGAAGCAATAACCTATGTTTCCTATCACTACCCACATGCTAACCCATGCAACCTGTAGCAATTCACATGCTCTATAACATACAACAGCATCAAAACTAGACATCCACACACTTATTTTCTTCAGCTTGCATCATGTTGCAACCATCCAACTTTGTGACTATTAAAATTCCCAATGTAGCAATAAAATTGTTTGTATTTTTCCCCCACGGGTTAGAGTAGTTGGTCTTAAGTCTTGGGTTTGCTCCCCGAGGTCTTGGGGTCGACTCTCTGGCTCGTCATTACCCCACCATGGACACTTGGGGGAAGTGTTGGTTATCCCGTGTCCGAAGGGACTAGTCTCGCCTCCCGCTCGCACCCCCCTGAACTAGTGTAAGGGGGGGCGTTGGGCTGGGGCCGTGGGGATACCCTTCGAGAACAAAAAAAAAAATTGTTTGTATTTTGGGGCAAATTTTAATTGTTATAACTGAAAATGAATGAGAAGCTGATAATAATTATGAATGGGTTGCCCCCCTTGCATTCCCTTGTTAATTTATTTGGGGGGAAACACACTAACAAAGGTGGGGAAATTTTAAGCCTCTGAGTCTAATCGGGCTCCACAATACAACAACTTGGACATAATATTGGATATTGAATTGCTATAATAATGCTAAAAAATTGTTGCTCTTGAATTCTCAGTAATGCTCTTGACAATAGTATTTTCTCATGAATGTGTGTTAATGAGTGTTAGATTTGAAATGATGTAATAACTAGGTATTTATAGGCATTTATTCAATTTCTAACAAAATAAATCCCTATAGTCAATTTTAATTATTTGAATTTCAAATAATAAAGTGCCAGAATCGACATATTTGAATTTGGAGCCAAAATAGGGGGACATAGGCACCCTAAGTGCCAATTTCCCATCCCTATTTTCACAAAGTTTGAAATTCTGGGACAAAGTATTAAATAAGAGAACTTTTTTATGCTTGCAAATTGTCGCAAAATGTTTAAAATAAGCTTTGGAATGTGTAATTTATGAAATTGAATGCTTAGTTAGGTCCAATACCTCAAAGGGGAGTAAAACATAGTGTGAAATTGTCAAGGGTGACAATCTACAACACTACAATCTTAATCCTAATAAAGTAGTACAAAAGGACCAATTCAATCATATCAAATCTATTGTACAAAGGAAATTTGAATCTACCAATGATGGATTATGAACTCCATGTAATGCTCAATTCATAAACATAAAGAAGAAGAAGAAAATGAAATTTATCATACCATAAAATATAGATATTTAGATCAAAATGACATCTAAATAATCCAACTAAGAGAAGAAGGGAAATCATCTTGGCATACCAAGTTGAGGAGCCTATTTGAGGCCATAAATAGACTTTATCAACCTATAAACCAATGAAGAATCCTAAATAAATCCCTATGGTTTCTCCATGTAAATTTATTCTTGAAGATTCCTATGAAGGAATGCACTCTTCAAATCCATCTAATGTACAACCCATCCTTGAGGTGTAACAATAGCAAGAGTCAAGTGAATGAAATTCATCTTCATGATTGGGTAAAAGATATATATGTATTCAACACCAAGAACCGCTGAGAAACCTTCAGCCACAAATTATTCTTTAAAAAATTTCATACTTCCATCTTCTACAGATTTTGTTCAATAAGTCCACTTACATCGAACCATTTTCCTTCCCTTGGGAAGAGGTACAAGGTCCCATATGTGATTCCTCATCAATAAACTGAACTCTTCCTCCATTATTGAATCCCACTCAACAATTCATGATGTTTCATTAAATGATTATGAATTATAAGCAAAGGTAATGTATAGATGTAGAATACTTTGACACTGTGATTGAGTCATGTGGGTGTCTAAAGGATCCCTGATAGACATGTTTGCTTAACTATAGCATATGTCAAGCCCATCAAGACAATGAAGAAGATGGGAATGAAGGAACAAAATCCTTAGCCTCAAAATGTGAACCTTGTGGAGGTGTAATATTGTGAGTTCAAAGTGAGGTAGAATCCTCTAACTCACTATCATCTAATTCCATTATGGATGAAGGATGGGGAGGATGAGAGGACAAGCTAGGAGAGTGTTCTTCAAAGTGAACACTCCTCTCAATGAAGAGTTCATGTGTCTCTAGATCCAAGAGTTGAAACTCCTTGATACCATCAAGATATCCAATAGAGATGCAAGGCCTACTTTGAGGATTCAAATCCTTGTGTTTCTCTGAAGGAATTTGTGCCCAAGCAAGAAATCAAAACACTCAAAAAAATTGCATATTTAATAGGTTCAAAAGGAGTCATACCTTTCAAGGTTTTGTGGGGAACTTAGTTTTGAATGTGTAACATAATTAATGACTTCATTAGAAGAGTGTTTTTATGGATTTAACTATGTGTGTTTATTTGCATCAAATAAACATTTCAGATCACACTCCATGATCCATCATCAAGATGAAAAAGAGAGTTGAAGGAGAAAAATGGGTGATTGTAGACCAAGACTAGATAATAAGATATGGGGGAAGGTTTTTAGATTCCACGAGATTCAAGGAAGAAATTGAATGAGGAAAAATATGAGGAAAATTATCTAGATAAGAATTAAATAATAGAAAAAAGAGAAAATAAGAAAAGAATAAATCTATAGAGACTGGAAGAAAAAATAATAAACTAATGAAAAATAAAAAATAAAAAGAGATAAAGAGATATAATTATATATTTTAAATATATAAAGGGATAAAAAAGATATCTCTTTATATTTTATATAAATATATAATAAAGAAAATTAAATAAAAAGATATAAAGATTATGAAAGATTATTTTTATATCTTATATTTTAAAAAATTATAATATAAACCTTGTAAGTAAATAAAAACACTTATATAACACACAAAAAATATAGACTTGAGAAAAAAAAATGAAGGGATATATGAAGATAAAGATCTTAAATAAATTTTAAGAAACATTAAATATAATAATAAAATGAATCTATAAATAAGAGAGAAAATAAACCTTATAATTCTAATATATAGTGAAATTATAATAATAAAATGAATCTATAAATAAGAAAGAAAATAAACCTTATAATTCTAATATATAGTGAAATGATAATAAAGAAAAAACTACTTTATTATCAAGATATAAAGATATTTTTTCTATCTTTATATCTTAAAACAAAAAGATATATAAAAATATGAGAGCTATCTTATATATATATATATATATAATTTTATCTATATATCTAGATAAGATATAAGTATCAACTAGTAAATAATTAATTAAAGAATATATATCTTAAATACATCTTATATGTCTTTTATATACGAAGGTATATAAAGACATATTGAAACAAAATAAAGAAGAAAAATAATTTATAATTCTAATATATAAAGAAAGGATTATAAAGAAAAAATCTTCTTCATGATATAAGATAAAAATTTATATTTTATCTATCTTTATATCTTATACAAAATGAAAATAAAGATATAAGATAGAGAATATTAAATAATTTTATATAGTATCTTAATTATATAAAGATATAAAAAGGATTAAATAAAAAGATATGAAACTAAGCATATGGTATAAATAAAGATATATTTTTCTACAAGATAACTCATTATATATAGCAACTTAATTATATAAGGAAAAAGAAAGATTAAAGTAAAGAGATATAAATCAATGCAAATGTTATATATAATTATATATATTATATATGTGGGTGGATGGGTGGGCTCCCCCTTGCACCTCTCTCAGGCTATGGGTGTACAGGGTGGACGTGAGGTGGCGGATGGGATAGTCTTGTTGTCCTCGAACTTGGTTTACTCCTGTCACTTCAAATCTTCTATATTTGGCCGATTTAGTGTTCCTTGCTTGTTTTATCGGTTGTTTGGGAATGTCGAAGCTTCTGGAGTTGGTTTGGTGGCATGCTTGGCCTTGTCTTCAAGGCGCCGTCAGTGAGACACGTCGGGCACGGCTTTCCTTGTATTGATTGTGGACGTGCCGAGTGGGAATTTACATTTAATGCTTTGATCATGGTTCTAAGTTGGCTGGACGATGGCCGTATTTTTACTCATGCCAAGGACATTTTGTTTCGCGATTATTCTGCTCTGTATGCAATGCCTGACTGATCATTATTTGGGCCTTTTATTATGCAAATGAAGTTATTTCTTAAGTATGGTGTGCATTTCGGTTTGTCTTCTGTATTTTTATTGCAGGGTCGACTGTCAATTTCTCGCTAATGGATAGATCGTCGAAGTCGAAGTTTACCATTCTCATTTCGGTGGAAGGTTTGGAAGCCTTCGGCGTCGACACACCAGTTTCCTTAGTGGAAAAGGAGAGACAAATTGCCTTTCGTGAGGTCACGGAGCAGAGGTTGAAGCGTATCTTACTCGTAGACGACCCGACGTCAGTTGCTGCTGTGAAGATGGTACTTGGAAAAGGGCACTTAGAAAGGAATGAATTCGCCCGTGATAATACGCACATTTCATCCCGTTTTCTTGCCGTGCTCCTGGACCTTGGTTCTCCGAAGGCTGAAGCTAGGGATTTGCTAGGTGGCCTTGAAATGACTTTGAAGGCGGCCTTTATTGGCAAGGGTATCCCACGTCCTGCAGACCTAGCCTCTCTATGGGAGTCTGATGAAGCTGTCAGAGTTTTTCCATTTCTCCTGGACCTCAAAGGGCCCGCATTATCAAGGCATCGAAAGATTGCGAACGTGGCGGTGGAATTCCTTAAGCAAAAATTGAAGATAGTACCGATGGATGGGATGGAATGGGTGGAAGGGTTCATAGTATTTGCAGAGTTAAATGGTTTCTGGTAAATTTGTATGGTGTGTGTTGTTGTTCATATCTCCTCTTTTGGCTCTTGTCTGGTAAATTTCATTTGTTTAGATCTTGTGCTACATGGTTCAAGCCTTTTGTTTTTGAAGGTTAGGCCGAGGCATCTTTTTCTCTATCTCGTCTCTCTTTTGGGGACTATCTGATGTTGTTTCTCCGCGTTAGCTCGTCTTTTGGCAGACAATTGGTTTCTTTGCTATAATTCCTGCCTAGCAGACGTTTGTAATTTTCTTCATTATCTATAAAATTACCACCTTACGGATCAAAAAAATTATATATATTATATATAAAGATATCATTATATCGATATTTATATATGTTATATATAAGGATTTATATATTATTATAAAGAGAAATAACGAGAAAAAAATTATTTACATTTAATAAAAATATAAGGAAAATATTTAAAAACTATAACTTGAACCTATAAATCTAAAAAATATAAAAATAATTAGAAGAAATTAAATATGATGAAAGATAGAAAAATAAGGAAGGATTCAAATTATCTATTTAAAAATATAAATTAGAATGAAAAATCACTAGATAAATAAGAAGTGTGACTATATATTAATTATAGAAAGATATAAATCAATAAATCTAAGAAAGAAGACTAATAGTAAAAACTTGAAAGGATTAACTTATATAAAGAAAAATATAGAGATAAATAAATCTTTGTATATATATGAAGATATCTATATATGGATATCTCTATATATAATATATATAGAGATTTAGATAAACCTTTATATAGGGAAATAAAGAAATATATAAAAAAAACAAATAAAAATATTATAACTTAAATCTAAGGATCAAATAAATATAAAGAAAAATACAAGCAATTAAGGAAGAAAAAAAAAAGGAGAGGTAACTTAAAGATTCTTATATAAAAGAATAAACTAGCAATTTCCCTTTTGCGTGCAATGGGTATGTCGAAAGTGTAGAAAGCCAATTAGGAAAAAAATTGGTCTATTTTTTGCATAGATTTGCATAGAATGTGACGTCACTTGGTGGGCAATTTAGAAAATTATGTTGTTTGTGCAACAAAGGTCTCAATGGAGAAGTGATAGCTTTAAATCAATTATGCATCCACTTACAGGGATCTAGACATGATTGAAACAAAACATCTAAATTGAGAAGATAATTAAGCCTTCATTTCCAAGAGAGTCATGTTATGTTTACAATAAGGAGAGAGAGGGAGATATATGGATAGCAACAAGGAGAGATAGATATGGAAGAGTGTGCGAGAGAGGGGGGAAAGGAGATATAGATAGAGATAGAGATAGAGATAGAGATAGAGATAGAGATAGAGATAGAGATAGAGATAGAGATAGAGATAGAGATAGAGATAGAGATAGGATATAGAGATAGAGATAGAGATAGAGATAGAGATAGAGATGAGAGATAGAGATGGATATGGAGGAGATATGGAGCTCGGGATATATAGGCATAGAAACATGGAGAGATAGAGATGGGAAGAGTGTGCAAGAGGGGGTAAGCAAATAGAGATAGAGAGGAATGCAAAGATAGAGATGGGTAAGGATATGGATATGGATATGGAGAAAGAGAGGGGTATGGAGAGGAGAGGGAGAGATAAAGAGAGTGGATAGAGGGATAGATAGAGATGGAAGAGATGGAAGAGATACATATATAGAGATGGAGAGAGAGGGAGAGATAAATAGAGAGAGGATAGAGGGATAGATAGAGCTGGAAGAGATACATATATAGAGATGGAGAGAGAGGGAGAGATAGAAAGATAAAATAGAAATAGGAAATGATATAGAGAGAGTAGAGAGAGGGAGAGGTATAGGGGTAGGGAGAGATGGAGAGATAATGAGATAGGTATAGAGGGAGCAATAGAAGAAGAAATATGGAGAGATAGAGATAAAGAGGCAAAGAGATATAGATATAGAGGTATAAGAAGAGTGAAAGGGGGAGAGAGAGAAAGAAAGAGAAAAATAAAAAAGACATGGAGAGGTAGAGAGAGATAGGGAGATAAAGAGAGAGAGGGGGGAGGGAGAGGGAGAGGGAGAGGGAGAGGGAGAGGGAGAGGGAGAGGGAGAGAGAGAGATATAGGTGGTGAGATAGAGTGATAGAGAGATATATGGAGATATAGAGAGAGGGGGAGAGGGAGAGGGAGAGATAGATAGGAAAATAGAGAGAAGTAGAGGTATAAAAATATCGACAAAGAGAGGGAGAGAGAAATAGGGGGAGATAGAGAGAGGGAGGGGTAGAGATATGGGAATGGGACAGATAGAGAGGGAAAGGGATATATAAATAGATAGGGAGGAAGGGGGAGAGAGGGAGAGAAATAGAGAGAGGATAGATAAGTAGAGATATATAGAAAGAGGGAGCGATAGGGAGAGAGGGAGAGATAGGGAGATATAGAGATCAAAAGAGGGAGAGATAGAGAGATACATATATTGAGAAAGATAGGGGAAGAGAGATGTGGGAAGAGGTAAGGAGATAGAGATAGGGGAGAGAGATAGAGAGGAATATAGAGATATATATGGAGATGGAGACAGAGACAGAGATAAGGATTGTTATTATAGAGGAGGGGGATCGGCTACTTAGGACCCTAGGTCATGGGAGGGTCTAGAACAATTAACTGCCCTGATCTACCTCGTGCCAAGGGATTACATTTAAGATAGGTTTGATGTTTAAGGGGGTGAAAAGGAAGGACAACTGATATGTCACTTTCCTTCTATCAACCCAAGAGGTTCAGGAAGTCAAGTGAGCAAGTTTCCAACATTCGGATTGTAACTTAGGCAACTCACTACCAGAGGACCCCAAAACGGCGTGTTGGCGTCTCAGTGGGGCATTGGAATCCATACAGATAGAGAGTGTAAAGTATAGTTGAAACTCAAAGAGAACCTACTAACAACCTAACAAGTGCAGTTTGATGCAATAATAGAAAGCAGAAAGCAACTAAATAACTAAATAACAAGAAGAATACTTTAACCTGATCTAATCTATGAATTGATAAAAAAGAGTGAGGAAAGTGCACCTTCCTACCCATGAGTTGATATCTTCAAATTCTTCACACGACAAGCAACCTACACACACAAGACGAAAAAAATGTTGGGGTTGTGCATAGAGGACTATTGTAGTCAATCCCTCACTTTGGTGTTTCCACCTCCATAGATAGCCAATATAACAACGATAGGATAAATACGATAAAGAGAGATATTGGAATGGAAGTACAATGCACTATGCCAAACAACAATATGCTACAAAAACAATACGATAATGCTAAGTGAATGGAAAAATGGAACAATATCACCTTCAACCACGTGCACTCAAGGAAAATGGGAGGAGTGAGTTTGCAAGCTTGTAAATGTCAATGTTGCCGTAATAATGAGGAGATTGATTCCACAAAACACCAACTTCTTGCTTCAATGGAGGTGAGAATGTTTTGAAAATGTTGTGAAGAGAGTGAAGAAGGATTTGTTCAATGTTTGAATGATCAAGAAGTTGAAAAAGTGAATGAGATAGCAATTTAAAGATGAAATTGGAGGAAAGCAACCATTCAAGGTCGGTCAAGGGTATAGAAATGTTACACTTCATTGCCAATGGAGAGTTGTAATTCCTTTGTGGATTCCAAAAGCAAGAATTTTGTTAGGACAATAGTGTGTTGCGAAAACGTTGGTGCGTCACGCTAGCATCCCTAAAAAAATATCCTCCACTGACCCAAAAAGTAACTGCAGAGTGGATGGGAAGTGAACGAGGGACGTGGAATAGCATCATCGGATTTAATTTGTCTAAGGTAGGAGGTATGTAAATGTGGAATTTTCAAGGGGTGCAAATTCACGCCATTACATTTTTCCCCCACTTTAACGAGCATAGGTTTCAACAAATGCACGATAAAGTAGAGTGAAAGTTGAGAAATGTATACCTGAACCATCAAGGAAGCAAACCGCAATCTGACACACCCAAAAGCATAGGAAGATGAGATGGTTCCATAGGTGCCCAATCCTAAGGAGAGAATTGAACAAAATGTACCCTAAGTCCTTAGATCTACGGAAGGTGAACAAAAGGTTCTACAAGTGCTCAATCCTACAGAGGAGGTGTCATAGGTGCTTGGTCCTAAGGGAGGTCAAATGTAAAAGGATTCATAGAGTCTGATAGGCCCTTATAGGTACTCGGTCCTGCAAGGCAATCTTAAGGTGCTTAGTCCTCCAAGCTTAATTGAAAAAGAAACTTTGTAGGTCCTACAAAACAACATGTTAATCTACAGAGAAAAAATGTTAGATAGAAAAAAGCCACGCAGGAAGATAGACAGATAGTCACGCAGATAATCAATAATTGAAGGAGAAGCGTTCAAAGGGGTCCACTCAAGGGATGCTCTATTTGAAAGGTGATGACATTTTTGGCAAGTGATTCTAGCATCAAGGAATCTTTCCAAAATATATCTTTCATCAAGGAATTCAAAAGGAAGAATGTACTCCCTCGCAAGGGAAAGTTTTTAGACTTCATTAGAAAAAGTACTCCCTTCTCAAAGGAAAATTTTTAGATTCTTTCTTTACGAATCCGTGATGGAAGAAAAATTCCACTAGGGGTCCTTGTTGAAGAGTGCAATTTTTGAAAATGAAAGGATTTTCAATGAGGGATTCATTGGCCACCGAATACGCCTTTTGAAAATTGAAGTAGTATGATAGACCCCCCTTAGGATAGTGCATGTTGAACAAAAAGGCATGTGACATCCTAAGGAGAGGGAAGAAAGTGATGCTATGGCCCGTGATACATGATGAGATGTAAATGTGGAAATGTTGTCGCACACACGAGGGACAACATGTGGGCACCACAACATCATGAAAAAAGAAAAGAAGAGAGAAATATAAAAAGATAATGTAAGCAAAAACAAAGATTATATCAAGAGATAGGAGGATCTAATATTTTAGGGCCAGAGCTACTCATAGATATAAATAAATAGATATAATATAATAATATATATGAATTGTCATTGATCCCCTACTATATTAGATCATGTGAAGAAAGGTACATGAAAACAAAATAAAAATAAAAAATTGGGTCAACATGGGAGGGAGGCCTAAATGCCCCCAGCACTTTGCATCGTCCCAAATTGTTGAAAATCAAGGCACAACAGAGGAAGAATGATGTAAAAAATAGTAGAAGTTTACGACACAAAATACTCTTGTATGCAAGCACCTACAAGGGTGACGAGGGTCCTCCAGGAACAAATAAAACAAGAATGGGGGAAACACAACACACACACAAATCTAATCTACAAATAAAGAAGAGGTGCCCTCCTAGTCCTCATCAACCAAGAGGTCGTCATTCTCCCAATCTAGATCATCATAAGGGGAAGGAAGACGAGCTTGCAAGGGCGGGATAGCAAGGGGAGTACCCTCCAACTCTCCTGCAACAAGATCCAAGGAAGAGGGCCCCTCGAGGTCTTCTTCACTCAACTCTTGTGAGGTAAACATCATTGATTTTGCAAAAATTGCCAACAGAGTCGAGACATCGTCCACCATGTTGAACATGCACTTAATGGGAGTGCCATGTGTCAACTGAGCGAGTGATGAAGGAGGTACCTGAGATCCACTTTCGACCTCACCGAAAGACAAGGGAAGTGACAAACTCAAGGGACACCAGGGCTTCCTCCATCACTAGGACGACACAAGCCAAAGTAGAACCAACTTTTTAAGAAGGTGATTCCTTCTTCTGACCTCCATTAGAAACAAGGTCATCCTCCAACTTACGCTTCATCAAAGGATGTGAGATCCCCATAGAGAAAGCAAAAGGCAAGGAATACGTAGAGAAAACCGCAACAGACACCACCAAGGTATTTGACATATCCACGGGCTTAGGAAAAGGTGAAATGTCTGGAAGGGACATCAAGAGAGGAGGCTCAATCGAGGGGGTGATGAATACTTTCACCCTTTGAGGGTGAGGATCATCCACACTCGTGGGGGGAGATGAAAGCAAGATCGAGACAATGGGAATAGAAGTAGAAGGGGCAGAAGAGGAGGGCACAATATGAGACACCGAAATGGGAGTTGTTGGCTCTCCTTCCTCCTTCTGCAAAGCAGCTTGCTTAGTGGCCAGAGCCTTCCTCCAACGCTTACGCTTGTGCACAAGGAAGTTTCTTCAACTCTGAGAGCTAGAAGCTACAACTTGAGAAGGAGTGGGAGGCTCCTATTTTTTCATCAGAGTGTCCATCATAGCCGTTACCGGAAGAGGGAGTGACTCCTGGATAGAAAGAGGAGGAAGAGATGTAGGAACAAAGGCGACAATCAGTGGAGAAGCAAACTCGAGCACCTCAACGATGGGCCTCTCCCCATTTTCCACCCTAAGGGCAGGCGTAGTATGAGACCACGAAGGCTGAGATGTAGAGGTAACTCCATGAGGACCCTTCCACTTACCATACACGACAATCCAAGGCACGATGGGTAAGATGGGAAGGTCAAACACCTGACGCTTGGCCTTCCGCCAAGAGAGCACCATTAGACTCCCCAAAAGATGCATAGAGGTAGAATTCAGAGGCATCACAGCAAGATGGGTGGAAAAAATAGGTGGAACTACAGAGGAAGAAGAAGGCTCCTAAGAAAACTTCTCCTTTTCCTTTCGAGAGGTAGAGGTAGTCTGATGTTGTGCTATCATAGAAGCCTTAACCGAGATAGAATTGGGGGACAGAGGATAGGTCATTTTTGGTGCTATGCCCCCATTCTTATATTTTGCTTAAGTATGATACAATAGGTCCATCCTTGGAGGAAGCAAACCAATAGGGGCAGGCCAGAAGTGATCTAATGAATAAGCCCCACGAGACACCAAGGGTTTATACCTAGTGTCGTGCATAATGTGCACGGAGCCCTCATGGGATAACTTCAAACATTTATGACCACTAAAGGTACTACATTCATGGAAAATAGCCAAGGAATGCCTAGCTTCACTTTGAACAAGTCAGACTCCAGGCTAATATCAAAAAGGGCATTCACAGTCTTGGGTCCAACTAGGACTAAAAGGGTGATAGAACTGATGGGAGGGATGGAAAGCTCATCATGCATACATATTGTGGTCTTAGACTCATCATACCCATCCTTGTGTAAGAAGTTTATTAGCATGATATCCTTTGTAATAACATTAACTCAACATGTAGGATCTTGATGACAACGTCGGTCATGGTATTCCTATTGATATGAGTAGGAATGTACAAAGGATAGGGTTCTTTATTAGCATTCATCGACAAATCCTGCGGTGTAAAGGTTATAGTAGGAGACCCATTCCCAGGCTGCTTAGACGGGATGAGAAGATACATGAAAGAATCCATCTTCTGCATACACTAAGAAGGATTTTCTTGGAAGCCCCCAAAGGTTTAACAATGAGACAATGACCTATTCTAGGTTTCATTTCACAACGTTTAGGGATTCATCTACTATGCCACTAGGGGTCGTAGGTTGGGTTGAAAGGCTAGTCGTCTTACAATGCACACACCTACAACACACTTAGAACACGAGAGAAGATCCCTTCAACACTATGAAATGGAACCAAAATAGTTCACGTCAAGTTCACTAAAATGTAGAGGAGGGGGACCAGCTACTCAAGACCCCAGGTCACAAGAGAGTCTAGAACAATCAACTACCCTAATCTACATCATGCTAAGGGATTGTTTAAGATAGGTTTCATGTTTACGGGGGTGAAAAGGAAGGACAATTGATCTGCCACTTGCCTTCTGTCAACCCAAGAGATTCAGGAAGTTAGTTGAGCAAGTTTCCAGCATTCAGACTGTAACTTAGGAAACTCACTACCAGAGGACCCCAGCATGGGACACAAACGATAGTCTAGAATGTTGGTATCTCAGTGGGGAACTGGCATCCATACAGACAGAGACTGTAAAGTACAATCAAAACTCAAAGAGAACCTACTAACGACCTAACAAGTGCAGTTTGATGCAATAACAAAAAGTAGAAAGCGACTAAATAACTGAATAAGAAGAAGAATACTTTAACTTGATCTAATCTATGAAATGACAAAAAGAGGGTGAGGAAAGTGCACCTTCCTACCCACGAGTTGATATCTTCAAATTCTTCACACAACGAGAAAACTACACACATAGGATGGAAAAATGTTGGGGCTGTGTATAGAGGACTGCCACAATAAGTCCTCCACTTTGGTGTTTCCACCTCCACAAACAATCAGTATAGCAACAATAAGATAAATGTGATAAAGAGAGATATTGGAATGGAAGTACAATGCACTATGCCAAACAACAATATGCTATGAAAACAATATAATAATGCTAAGTGAATGGAAAAATGGAATATCACCTTCAACCACATGCACTCAAGGAAAATGGGAGTGAGCTCGCAAGCTTGCAAATGTTGTTGTTGCCACGAAAATGAGGAGATTGAGTCCACAAAACACCA
>VDFB02121906.1:0-10378 GCA_007258455.2 Sequoia sempervirens
TAGGGTTATGTCACTTTCTATGTTTTAAGAAAAGTGTGTAATGAACCTATCAGCCAATTCAACCCATGTTCATATCCCAGGAGGAAGGTGTGCAAACCACTCTAGAGCCAACCCCAAAGGCTTCATGGAAATAGTCTCATCAAATATGTGGGCTCAAAAGCAATGTCCATACATGTCATGTTAAACTCGAATATGTGTTCCACTGGAACCCCTTTCCCTTTGTACTTGTTAAAGTTTGGAGAGGTGAAATGTGGGGGGAAAGGTGGCATGTATAGGATTTTATCAAAAGGGTAAGTGCACAATTCCTCCATAGAATATGTGTTTTTATTTGTCCCCAATTGTATGTTTTCCATTTTCTATTGTATTTCTTGTATTTTTTGCATCATGGTGTCCATGGGGGATGGTGTCATGTTGGTTTGACTTTGCATAAGCGAGTTGGTATTGGTGTTAAGAGTGTTGAAATGGTTATATGATGATTTTGACACCAATGTGTGATTTGGATTGAAACTCTGTTGCAAAGGATTTTGATTACATTGTTGATACTGGGTGCAAACATGTTATTGGTATTGGTTTGATTTTTTGGTATGAAATTGGTGTTCAATGTGATGTGTGTTATTGTGATGGAAGGGGATTCGTGTTCAATTTTTTCCCAAAATTCATATTGGTATTAGGTGAGCATTGACCATTTGGGTGGGAACTCTAGATGTGACAATATGAGTTCTTATTTTGTTAGGTGGGGTTTGATTTGCATTTGCATTGATTGAGGCTATAGAATTTTGAGTACCAAATGGATTTGCAAAGGTCATATTCATGGAACTAGAAGATGAAGAAAATGAGCTATTGAATGTGGGAGTTTGTCCTTGTGACGCGACATGTGTTTTCTTAGCTCTAAATATTGGGAGATTGGGAATATGTGTAGTTTTTGCAGTATGTGCTATTGCTCCAAGTTGTAAGCTAGTGAGAATTTGTTGTGAAATTGGTTGACCTTGTGTAAATGTATTTTGATTAGGACCTTGGGTTTCTATTTGTTACTCACTCTATAATTATGGAAGTGTCAAAATCAAAGGGGAGTTTGGCACCTTTCTTGGCAAGTGCGAGAAAGAATTTATTAGGGTTTGTATTGAAAAGCTCATCCACAATATGTATTATTTTGGGCCTTGAGAGGCATGTTCAATTTCTTTAAGGGTTAGACGCATGTTGACCTAAATTAACCTTAGATTAGCAAATGGATTTGTGGTTTCCCCTTGTGGCATGTGAGGTTGGTTTGAACTTGACCCAAGGTTCATTTCGCTAGTGGGATTGAAAAATGGACCATTTGAGGGATCTATTTCCTTTATTTTCATTCGTGACCTTGTTTGAACCATATAAGATTTGCAAGGTAGAGATGACAATGCAAGATGATAATGAAATATTGGTATGAGACTATGCTATATTTTTTTGGGGGATTTTTGGAAGATATAATGATGCCAAATGCTAATCCACCTAAGACCAAGATTGGGAATGTAATGATGATAATGAATCTATGACCAAAGGATATGATATGCAATGGGACTAAATGAGACTATAACCAAAGTTATGATATGAAATTAGGACTAAGGAATGCCAAATGAGGCTAAGGATATGCACCTTTAGGACCCAAGAAAAGGATGCTAAACAAGCTATGATAGACAAAGGTAATAAATCAGTCTATCAAGACCTTAGAGGACAAATGCTAAAAGGATGATGATTTGACAAAGTAAGCCTAAAGTAAGACATAAGTTTGAGACCCAACTTGGATGATGATGATTGATAGATAAGGGACAAGGTCAAAGATAATCTAGACATGTGACAATGGACTAATCAAAGGTATGATAGGCTTCCTAGTCTACGATTTGAAAGGTGCATATGGTTAAGAATAACCTAAGATTAATTAAGCAATGCAAGGAGGGAAATATAATCTATCTAAGCAAATGCAAGGTAGCCTAGGTGAATCCAATAAAGTGGACTACAAGTCTATGATCAAAGGATATGGTCACTGTCAAAATGTGATTAGGATTGAGATTGGACAAGGATTTTCTTGAAATTTTAAGATTTAGCAACTATAGCTCACTGTCTCATAGATGCAGTGCACTATTTTATGGATGCAGTTCATAGTTTATATCAAATACAGATCACTATTCAACATATGTGGTGCACTATTTCAAAGATGTAGTTGACAATTTATTAGTTTCATATTTGATGTTTTCAGATGGTTTTTCATTTTGGAAAATTTTGGAATGTAATTGGAAACACAACAAACACTTTGAAAAGTAGATTTTGGCCATTGACTATTCAAATTTCTATGTGAATAGTGTATTTTCATAGGCCAAAGTCACCCCAATTTCCACTAGTCTATCAAAATATTGAAAATACTTCAAGCACTTCCTAATCCTAAGGTCAAGGCCAATGGAAGCACTCTCAAGTCCACAACTTGGAATCTCCTTCGATTCAAATGTAGGGACACCTTAATGGGTGTGTACACTCTTGTATTTGTAAGAGAGGACATGTAGGGGCCTCCAAAATTGGAAGGATGACCCAATCACCCTCTCCTCAAAAAGCTACAAGTACCTTATGCTAAGCTCAGGATTTCAGTCTTATCTCAAGGGAGCCATATGGTGAGTAACTTTATGGCACGGTGTGCATCCCCTGCACTAAGAATGGTACCAACAACTCAATCAAAAGGGTGGCTGCTACAAAAAGGTTTCTAGTCATTACTCGGGAACTTAACACCTTGCTAGCACCCACCAAGCCATTTAAGGCTTTAACCAACCCTACTTGGGGTTCTAACTACCTCATATGAATGTGGGTATCCCCCCTTTTGAATTGGAACTATCGTAAAGGTACTCACCAGTTAGACCTTGAATTTTTCCTTAATCATTTATATAGTATATCGAGGGAAAAACTACTTTAGGGCATACCCCTTCAAGTGATTAGTTTTCCAAAGTTAGTCCCTTCTACAAAAAAGAAAATAAGATGTAGTGATTTCTCTTACACCCAAGATCCATGAATGATGAGGGGAGAGGATACTTTCACTAACACCTTATGGGTTCTACCACACAAAAATATGCAAATGCACCAAACACAAAAGACAATGATTCTTTTTAAATCCCAAAATCCAAAATGTTCCTACTTAATAAAAAAAAGCACACAAAACCCTACAAAACATGAATTAGTAGTTTTGATAATATCTTTAATCAATCATCCTACAAGAAAATGGGTTAGTACTTTCAATGAAATGGATTTCTCCAAACATACTCCACACACTGCAAAGCAGGGTTATTAGTAACCCAAAAATTCTACCCTAAAGTAAGAAAAAAGGAATAACTAAAAAATAACTAAATTTATTTACCCAAAAATAGGCAAGTACATCATTCTACCTTATAGATGTGGTGCAATAGATCTGATAAATGGAATAGCTACTATGGTGAATGGGTTGGTGGCTGTGGCTCACTATCACACAAATGTGATTTACTATTCTATGAATGCATTGTATTGCTTTAAGCAAATCGTTGTTTTGTTCTATGAATGTGTCATGTCTATGTTTTCATCACTTCATCAATAGATGCATCATTCTATCTCATGATTATGTCACAATGCTTCATGATTGTGTCACATAGACTTGCAAAACTCAAAAACTCACAGATTTATTAAAAAAAATCATTAGCTTCACATTAGGTTCACCAATGTAGGATCAAGTTAAAACCTAGTATAAAGGCAAAGATCAATAGTAGCAACAAAAAATACTCAAATACAAACAAGAAAGTATAAAATAGTAAAGGAAATCAAACAAGAACAAAGCTATACCAAACTTCCCATGCTAAAATTGATTCCTCTTCCTTGCATCTCCTCCATTTTGTTGTATGCAAGTACCTACAAGTGACAGTGATGTGATAGTGACTAGCAATAACTTTGGTGATTATGGTTGTAAGGTTGGAATGAGGGAGACAACTCTAATAAAATATCTATTCGAATAGACGGTCAAAATTGAAAATCAAAATGATGCCAAGATCAATGGTCAAGGTTGCTTGCACCATGAAAGGGTTGGCTAAGGATAGATGGTCAAGATTGAAAGAAGACCGAAAGTGATCAACGATTGATATTCAAAAGAGGAAGTGGAGGGAAAGTGGAGCTAATTAAATTATAAGATCATTTAATTTGGGAGAGGATGTGGGGAATTAAATAATAAAAATGATTATTTATTTATGGAAGAAGAAGGAAATGGGGGTTTAACTAAAATGATTAATATGCAACCATTTAATTAAACATGGAGGAAATGGGATAGAGATCATATTAAATAAATAAATAAGATTAATCATCTAATAGTGGAGGAAAAAGTGATAAGGAATAGTTAAATAATTGAAATAATTATTTAACTTATAGAAGGAGGAAAAGGTTAATGAATAGTTAAATAATTAAAATAATTATTTAACTATAGAGGAAAGTGAAAAATGAACAATTAAATAAATGATAATTTATTTAATTATACAAAGAAAAAAGATATTAATGATGTAATTAAATATTAATTTATTTAATTAATCGAAGGAAGAATAAGGAAAGAAGAACGAGTTAATTAAATAATTAAAATTATTTAATTAATAGAGGAATGTGATTTTAGAAGATAATCAAATAATTAAAATTATTCAATTATGCCAAGAAGAAAGGAAATTGATGTGGAAAAATGATGTTCACAGGCTTAAGACATTTTTCAATATCTACATACATTGTCCTTAAATTCTTGACTATTTGTTTGATATAACTAACACAATATATTAAATACTTAAAAATGTTTATTTTGATGTTCTAATACTATTGAAAAGTGATACATGCTATTATACTTCCTCTAACATATGAATATTAGTACTATCAATTTATTCTAATACAATTATATGATGAATAGTAACAATTTTCCATAGAAATTCAAAATATATACAATAGATAACCATCATTATTATTAAAATGCATCCACAATATTCTTGTTATATAAAGAAATTTATCATTTTTATGATAGATATTAGAGGCAATAAAAGTGTAATATCAATAAACATACATTTTCTCAAGAATACCGAATAAAGATATAAATGTAGAGACCAACTTAAAATTGTATAAACTAACCATTTATACTAGATACTATATTAGTATTACTAGTGTTAGTAATTCCAATTAAGTGGTGTGAAAGATAAACATAATTTACATGTGTAAATGGTTCATTTAATGTGACTATTATTTATATGTATAGCTTTGTGATTTTAGTTGAAGGTTTTAAGTAACATATTTTTATTAATATTTTTCATTCTTTTTTTTATGATATTTATCATTATTCTTCTTGAGAATATCATTACCCTCAACATCATTGTTTCTTTAAAATCATTTATATAATTCAACTCGTTTCATATTAATATTTTATTATTGACTTATAATAGCTTGACCTAATCTTTATTGACATAATGTTCAAAAGATGTGTGTTCACCATCAAAATGTTTATCTTTGCACTATTAATTTATAGTCTACTTATTTTGAGAGTAGCATAAAGTTATTGATTTTATCTTGGAAAAACTTGTTTTCTTTGAGGTTAAAAGATTTAATGTCAAATTAATTTGAACTATGAATTAACCATAGTGAAAAGAGATTTAAAACTTTTAAATAAATCAAAAGAATTTTAGTGGGAGGTCATAGGCTTGGCCAACCAAACTTAGTGATGCACACTTAATAATAATGCTAATTTATTTAAAAGTAGATTTAAAAAAAAAAAAAATTTAAGGTTTTTTTTATTTATTGAAACAATATAAAATAAAGAGTATAATAAGAATAAGGCAACACGAAGGTTTCTAAGAGAAGAATTACATAACAATCTGCTAGATACACCTCATTCAACTAGCAACCATAAGGTTAAGGCATGGAAAAATACAATAACATTAAACGAAAGCTAACATTAAACAACAACCATAAATTTGGCTTATGAACAACATTCAATTCTGAATTTAAACATACACTATAGTTGCAACAAACATAGCGAGTCTTTTTCATGAAGTCGAAACATTTGATACTTTATCTCATCCAAGTGGCTGTTGATTTTCACCTTTTCTTTGGGCACACCCTACAATTGAGGACACAACACAACAATTGGAACATAATTTCAAAGTAAAACTTTAGCATTCCTGCTTCTTGGTGCACATTATGCTTTGCAAAAATAACCAAACATCGAGTTTTCCATATATTAAGTAAAATAGCATGTCTGATAGAATCAACTACAACATTTCTATGTAACCCAAAACCCAATAAGGCTTCTTTCTAGCTTAACTTATGCATGAAGATAGCAAGAAGAAATTTGAAAATAACATTCCATTTCCTTTTTGTGCAAGCACAATCCCAACAAATATGTTTCAGACTTTCATTGCAATGACAAAGGGGCATTTAATCTATTGTGCCATCATACATCTTAACCTGTCACCAACAGGAAATTTTGAGTGTAAAACTTTCTAGGCCAAGATTTGATAATTTTCCTCAGCTTTAGACCTCCAAATCTAAGCACTCAATCCTCTCCAAGTCTTTTTTTTGAAATTACAATTCCATTTCTGATTTAGCCTTGGAGCTAAGGAAAACTAAGGAAGCAAGCTAAGATATATCTTTTTAAGAGGAAAATAACAAAATTGAGCTTTTTTCAGCCACCACCAATCCTTAAAGGCATTACAATGTAAGGGAGTATAGAGTTTTAGAATCAAATCCACGGGAACCAAGGCTATCACGAAAATAACATAGCTTTGAATTTTATCATTTAAACCAAATTTATTCTTAATAATATGCCATGCAACCCAATCCAAGGTATTAAAGTCCCATAAATCACCAAATTGTTGAATCCCTTTATTCAATAAAAGAAGAATGAATGATAACAGAATAATTAATATGCTTAACTAATGTTTAAGCCACACTGGTAATGCTGTTACTTAACCACAATCAATTTGTGATATATGTAATAATTCTCATGAATAGCTCAGTCAGTCTCTTTAAATCATCTCTTTATCCCACAATGATGCCAGCCTTGTCAATGAATGGTTACATGCGATGGTCTCATTTAGCAAATTTAATTCTTTGATTTAGATCCCACAATGAGTGGTTTTACAATTTTGGCCAAAGCGGACACTAAAATAATTTTAACTAAATCTTCACTTTGGGGCACCTATAGTGGCTAAACCGTGAGGAATTTGAAGATGATAGAAACTAGAGTTTCATGAAATTTTGTTTATAGATTCTAAATATATTTTTTTCCAAATTTTTGGAATAAAATTGCACTTCATTTTCCATCTCCCTTGAAAACTAATTTTTTCATAAAACAACATTTTTAAAAGTGACTCTCTCATAGGTATAGCATAAATTTTTCCATAAAGGATAAAATTATGAATTCTTTAATTTAGATTTGTAACTCACGATATCTAGTGCTTCCACTTGGTTAGATAGTTTCTTATTGAATATTTTTTCTTTTAATCAAGTTTTGAAGTCAAACCAATTCAGTCGGAGACATAACCGCGACCATATAACATGTAACATCTATCAATTCAATATATGGTGCACTCATATTTTTCAAATTTTTTTTTTTTTTGATAATCTTCTATTTTTTCCCACATGTGTAGAACAAGAGCTTGATTTTTAGTGAAAAACCACTACATTCACAAGAAATAAAAAATAAATATAATAATAAAATTAAATTTATTTAAAATTATACTTTTTGGAAATCTTATAATAAGGACTACATACTTACAAAAAATAAATTTTAAATGAATTCATTTGATCCTCCAAAAGGTAAATCAAAAGTGGTTTTTTATCAGCATTTTGATAGGTGTAAAGGAGACTTCATTATAGGTATGGTTTAAAACTAGTGGGGTTCTATCCAAGGGGGTTTGATCTAAGGTATTTTGATCAAACCCTCTTCAATTGGAATGCTTTAAATGTAACTTGTGAAGGCTTAAATCATTATATTTTCTAAAAATATGTGATTTCAACAAAAATCAAAATCTCCCAGAAATTGTAAACCACTAAATTATGACAGCACCCTGAAGCTACTATTTCCCTTTTATTGTCATTGGTTAAAATCATCAATATATAATGATAGATTAATGATATGGGCATGATTATCCCTTAATAAAAATGATAAGACTAACATTAAATACCCAATTTACCATTAATCATATTATCATTATTTCACCCAAATATTATTGTCTCATATTTAATCCACTTTAATACTAATGGTTAGTTCGATTCAACTATCCCTATAAATTGTTTTATGGCTTGATAAGGGTTTCCCCTTAATAAAATTTCTAAAATTAAATCATTTATTTAACTTATCTTGGAATGATCACATTTGATAATTAATTGTTAATGATTCTTTTTGGACAATATTGTTATAAAGAATCAATAGAAAATATTGAATCAACAATATTAATAATGTATAATGAATTTTGAATTAATTAATGGGTATGTGTAGGATCATGATGGGCCAAAAAGTGGCAATATGATGGGTATGTGGCTGACGACTTTTTTTTTACCCAAAATTGATGAAACAAAAAGAGTTTTTAAAGGAGATTCTCATCTTTCCACCAATATAAATTACATGCTTTACTTTGAATTTGATAAGTAATTATTATTCAATTTCTATTCGAATTACAACTAAAGTCCTGATTGATAGGCTGATTAAAAAAATCTATAACTTTCAAATGGTATCACATTTTTTGAATCCAAAACATGCGTCACATTCTATGCTTCGTATACTATAGGATTAGAAAAATAAAAATTTAATTTCATGAAGTTCTGACCAAGCTAAGCTGGTCAGACACATGAGTTTTTATATTTTTTAAAATTTGTAATAAAAAATTCATAATTAATTATTTACTTGAAAAAAATTACAAAAATATGCATCATTTGGGACATGAGTCCTCTACTTATATCTAAAAAATATTATAAAAAATATTATCATTTTGTTGTGAGTTGGGGTGGTTAGAAAGACACCTACTTATTTTTTCAAATTTAAGTACTCTTGCATTGAAATCTCAAATTTTCACCAAATAGTTTTATTTTTTTTTTAAACAAACCTAGTACTTTATAAACTACATTCAATTTGCTACAAATTCTATTCTTACATATTTTTGAAATAATATATCTATAACTTATTCAAATTTTTACATCAAGTTGTCTAACTTTGATTTTTCTAAAAAATTTGCCACTTAAGGGCCTATTTTTTCCATAATGATCCTCCACATACCCTAATTTTTTTATATCTATTTTTTTAATTTGATTCATCTATTTGCATTGTTAGTATCCTCTTTAATATTTTAGTTGGAAATTGCCCCTTAAAAACTACTATCACTATTGTTGTGGGATTTACGCTTGGATCTTGATAACAATATTGTTAATTAATCAATGGTGCGATGAGAAGCAAGTTATTGTATATTTATTTATTTGGACAAATCAGACATTTAGAATAAGGGCCTATTGGAATTAAGACACTAATAAACTACAATCAATAAAATTAGTAAGTAATCATAGGTTGATCTCAGGAGTAACATCATTGATTATCCCTCGGTTCAATAATAATGGTCAATTTTTATTTGTGGACAGTTGATCGAGACACTATTTCAAATTTCTATAACCAACTAATGATGTCCTCTGATTTACGATAAACATTCCTCAATTCTTTATGATCGCTCCACATTCAATATTAATAAATGGTAATACTAGTGGCTCAACCAAGCCCTTAACCTCCATGATATTGAAGCTGACATTATGTTGATATTTCCACACTTATAGGCATTGCTGATATAGACTTTTGTAATCTGCTAACTTATTAAAAATAGCGTAAGGAAAAAGACACACAATAATAATAATTTTGTTTGCTATAACTAATCAATATTAAAATTCTAAAAATATTACCTTTAATTTTGTGTTGAAGGATTTTATTCTCTCTTTCAAAATTAACTTGCTTGCAATATTAAAGAGATGTTTCGACTAGAAAACCAAAGATGGATGTGGGGTAATCAAACCTAAAATATAGGTAACCTCTTAAAGCAATACAACTGTCATGAATGCTAAACAAATCTCTACCAAAAACCCCCCTTTTGTGACGTGGGAATGGATCAAAATGTATTTGATTTTGATTTTTTTTATCTATATTTCTCTTGTGTAGGGACAGGTGAGAAACAAGTATATAAAATACATCATGGTAGTGACAATTGATGGTATCAAAGGTGATGACAGAGATTAATCTATACACTACCTACTCCCCATTTACTTTTATGGATTCTTCGATGCTCAAGAAGGGACAAATATGGTTTGGGCTTACATTGTTGTGGACATGGAAAAAGTAACCCTTCTA
>VDFB02121908.1:0-14613 GCA_007258455.2 Sequoia sempervirens
TAGTCTCTAGATTTTGAGAGTAAAACCGTACTAACCACTACATAGCTGTGTTTATCATTTATAGCTTTTGGTTAAAATATCATTGCTCAAAATTGTTAGTAGCTACTATCTGTCATACGATAGATGACTTGCTGCTATAAGTAAAATTTATTGTTGCAGAACATCTCACAACGCATTAATGAAGCGCAATTATCTAGTCACATTGGAGTCTATGGCATAACAAAGAAAATAGCAGCCTTACTTCTTTACACACTGTAAAGAGAAAAATCTTGTTCCTTCATGCCGAAAAATGTGGAAGGGGAGGCACTGTAATCTCCACTGCTGTTTCAAAATTGTTAGTGGGTAATTATCCTGTCATGTGATATATGACTTTCTTACCTAAGTACAATGTACCAATGCAGAACAACTAATCTAGTCACACAGAAATCTACGATATGACAAAGCAAACAGTTGTCTAATTTGTAATTTCAACTGTTCCTTCAAAATTGCTGGTTTCGCACTATAATAGATGTTTTACTGATATAAGTACAATATATAAGTGCAGAACAACTAGTCTACTGACATAAAAGGCTAGAACACAACAAAGAAAATAGAATAGTGTGAAGAAACACATGTTGGAATAGTCGGGACGGTAATTTCCACTTTTCCTTGAAAATTGTTAGTCACTAACTATCCTGTCATGCGATAGATGGCTTCCTGGAGAGCCACTTGTCTAGTCATGTAGGGTCTACGGCACGACAAAGAAAAAATAGTCTAAATTGTTTAGACTGTGTGAATAAAAAGAAAAAGTATACGTCTACCTTAATGGAAACGGCCACTAGTTGCTGAGAGGGCAAGGAGTTTCTGTTGAGGAAACTGTGGGGCTTGCCGTGGAAGAAAGAGTTGTCTATGATTGAGGACGTTGTAATATTTCAAAAATTAAATATTCATTTTTATTTTTTTAAACAATAATAGCTATTATTAAATTTTATAAAATAAAAATTCAAAATGGTTTACTGCATATTCAATGAGTTTAAAGACTCAAATAAAATCATGAAATCAAGATTCAAACAGTCTAATTTTTTTTTTTTTAAATTGTCAACCTAAATCCTTTTGAGGAAGGACCGGAAATTGTAAAGAATTGTCTAAAGATAGAGATGTCTAATCCATAACATTCTAGTTATGATAAAAATCAAACAGCCAATTACCTAATGGTCAGCAACAACATTCCACTGTTGAGAACATTAATAAGACAGATGGAATCAAAGATTCTTGGCAAACAAAGAATTTATTCTGCATACAAAGCCAACCTCCAAGAAGATTATGAAACTTTTCCAATATTCAAAAGGGAAACCCAAACCATGGAATCCATCTCACATACAACATTTTTTCAACTTAGCTCACATGCTTTCATAACCACCATTGGGACAACAGAGCCTCCATAGCTAAATAGAAAAATTAATGAGTCGACTTGGCACTATCATAAATATTTTTTTGTCATCGAGAGTTTAGGATACTTCAAATATGTATATCAAATATCAAACAGTGTGAAATTTGTTTAAAATTTATCATTGTTATTAGGAAAAGGATTTAATTCAACTACACTCTAATAGTTGCTATGGTGCAGACAATGTTTTGTTTAAATATATTTTTTATATGTAAAATTAAATATAAGTGGACTAAAGGTTTATTCTTAATAAATGGATAAAATGACCTATTATAATAAGTTGCATAAAAATAAGAATTAAGCATATGGTGATATATAAGGTGATAATAATGTATCTTGATGTATATGTTTCCATCTAACTTTTTTGAATAGCTCAACAGCAACATAGCTAGTGTGGCTATATCACTAATGCAAAAAGTCATAAAAAATAACTATAGGCTTTTAATTCACTTATAGAGTTGTGTTTAATTTTTCATAGAATCTCAACCTATTCTTAAGGTCTTGAAGGATATGAAGTTTTAGTGCACATTTATTGGGTCCTCTCCAAAAATGGTAAAGAAGGAAATATAAGACAATATCTTTGTAGCATTCTACTCCCAAGTTAATGATTTGATAGGCATTGGACAAAGGGTATTTCCATAATCTTTTTGAGTCAATTTTGTGCTAATATATATGTTATGTAAATCCTTGGGAAATTTTCTTAAGCCTTTTATACATACTAAACTATAGATTTAAATATTAAATTCACTTTTTTTATAAGGAAGCCAATGAGTGGCATTGTATTTGACTAAAACTGATACAAAAATATAATCATTTTTTAAGGGTGATCTTGAATAATAGTTATGTTTCTAGTCTTATAAAATCTTAGTAGTGTGTAATTTGATGGAACCATAAGGCTTCAATTTATAAGTTTGTATTAATTATTCTGTAGTTAAAGCAAGAGACAATAATCTTTACTCAATAATTCTTGAATAGTGAAGTTTGTAGGTCTTTAGAAATGATTGGGGCATAAAATATAAGTATAATTGATATTTAAAAAAAATCCATCTCATTCTTCAAGGGTGGAACATTTAGTTTACACTATATAACTCCTTAAGTTCCCACTGTAGTTCATCCATCTTTTATCAACTCATCAATCTTGGCAATAACTCCCATAATTATGGAATGAGCATGGCCATTAGCATGAAACAAAGGAAAATTATAGATTACATCATCGTATGTGTACCTAATCATATCCTTAAGAATACATGGAAAATATCAAGTGAGTCACTCCATTATGGATGAGATGAGAAGGATATACTCTAGAATACTCTTAGAAATAATAAAGCACACATTCATTTGATTCATGTATACAATAGTTAAGTAACTACTTTGATTATGTGAATATAAAACATACTAAAAGGACTCAAACAATGAAATTCAAATACTATTCTACACCTAATAGACACCTCTAGATTAAGCTAATGAATTACATAAAATATGAAAAAGAAGAGTTCTCTCACCCAAAAGTTGTTTCTGCACCAAACTTTGGATGTGATCCAATGGATTTGTAATTAAGAGAAAATGTGCAGTTTCTTACTTTGATAGCCTCACTTTGTATCCTAGAAGGCTTATTCAAATGAGTTTTATGAGGGGGCACTTATAAATTTTAAATATTATTGATCAATTGATAAGATTGATTCAAAGGATTGAAGAGATGATGATCCAAAATAATCTTTTTGGAAGAAAATAAAATCCATTTTCAGAGTTATGTGAAGGGATAGGATTTTTTAGATTAAATAGATGGACAAGCTTTGATGAGAGTAATTTGTGGAGAATTTTGAAGTATGAGGCATGTGCATACATGGCATGTGTAAGATTTGATTTGACCTAATAATTTTTATGATTGTGAAAGTGGATTTATTAGCTAACTAATTGGATTTAATCAACTAAAAATTTGAGTGACCATATAAAAGTTAAATAAATAAGTTGTATTTAATTAATTTTTGAAAGATAAGGATTTGAAGGGTGAGCTTAATGAATTTATTTAATCAAAGTTAGACTATAGAGAAAAGAGGAATAAAATAATTAATTAATTAAACAAATTATTGTATTTATTTAATTAATGTGAGGAAGATGATTGCGAAGGTTAATTAAATAATTAATGTTTGAGGGAGATAAATCGTGTGGACAAATTTAGGTGTGTATATTTTTCCTTATTGAAAATAGAAGAAGAAAAGTTATTTCAAATAAAATAGGTATATACATTTAAAATAGACGGGACTAATGAAAAGATGCCCCAATTAAAGAAGGGGGTACACATTCCCCCTCAAGAGAATAAGGATGTTTGAAGAACATGGGTGTGATCTTGAAAGGGATGAAGATATTGGAGGATAATAAATAACAATAGGTAAATGGATGAAGATATTGGTTGAGAGATGGAGGAGAATGAGTAGTGAATGGATGGGAGGGGATAGTTGTGACAAAGATATATCAAATAGAATGACCACAAAAGTAAAGATAAGTAGGAGAGTTAAATATAAAAATAACACATTTAATTTCTCATTTCTAACTAGATTATCAACCTCTAATTATGGATCAATACTTGTAAGAAAAAAATATTTAAACTTCATTTGTAACATTATTTGGCATGAATTCTTTCTTACATAGGATTAGAATAGGTCTTGTCCAATTTTAGGATTAACCTTTATAAAAATATTTAAATCCCTTGAGAGATAAAAATAATAATTATTTATAGAATAATACTTATATGGATACTAAACTACATGTGTTTTAAGGAATTCAAATGTATTTCATATATTTTGGGGTGCATGTGTAATCTTACTCTCATTTTTCTAAGAGAGGTCTTAGGAATATTGTACCAATAAATAGTATACATAAATCCCTAATTAAAATTGATATTTTTATAATTTTTATACTTGGTAGAGGTGCTAAAGGCTTGAAAGTGTTTTTTTCATTTCCTTAAAATTGTCATATTCAAATCTATAGGATCACCCTTATTAGCCTACCAAATCCAAAAGTATAATTGAGCTACTTAATTTTATCAATCAATATATTTTTTGCAATATCTAATAATGATTCATGTCTCTCTATCTAGGTTAATATGCATCTGTAGGATTCAAGGATGTTGAGTATTCTCTCTAGGATTATGGTCTTGCACTTTTAGTTCCAATAGTTTTGTTGATAGGTGTTTTGGAACATTGATGAACTTAAATCAAATACTAAGCATACCACTTCTATCAAAATTTAATTCACCTTTTGAAAAAAAAAATAATAACCCAAATATCTTGGTAACTCGCTCTTGGTTGTGTAGGATAACTCAATACTTGATGTGTTCTTGTTTAAAATCTAGTAGCTTCCTTAAAATTATTTATTGGCTAGAACTTACCTCTATATTGGTTGTAAATAAATTATGCGTGTCTGTAAATTTGAATCAAAACATACAAAAATTATATGAAAAAACAAACATGGTAAATTAACAATAAAAATTACACTAACAAATATAAAAATTAACACTTTTTAAGTTTTAATTTTTAAATTAAACTAATTTTATTTTAAGAAATATGATATAAAAAAATGAAAAATATTAAGGAATATTATGTATATAGATTCATTCAAAGAGAGAGGGAGAAATTTAACCTTGATCTTCATATCCCACACAGTTGAATAAATAGATAAAGATATAGAATAAAATATATCCATGTTTCAGTAAAACACCAATGATATGAAACACATATGGATTTATCATATATTTCCATATTTTCATGCATAAATATAGAAGACAATAACTTAGATATTAAAATGTATGTGAGAACGCAATCCCAAATGAGAGCTAAAAAATAGCATTATAATTGTATTTTAGAGATTTTACTTGTTTCCAACCCTTTGTCCATTAAAATTTCACTTATTTATACATGTGGAAATACCTCTAGTATAATTTTTAATTTATTTATCAATGGCGAAGAATAATTTAATTCTATAGCTAGAAACTCAAAGTATTTAATATTGATGGGAAGAAGATAGATCCACAATTCCACACTTACCACCTTTTTATTCAAGACATCTAATTCACATGGTACAACTTCCAAGAAATTTTATCTTATTCTAGGACCAATTTTATAAATGATATTATAATATATAAACCATAATAAAATAATTAATATTTAGGAAAATTGACATTTGACCTATGGAACATAAGTTATTTTCATTAGAATAAATTTTTTAATTAAAAATTTAACATTTATTTAATTGTAAATCTAGATTTATTTGGACTCTTATCCATCAATGATATATTAAACATTTGATTATCTCACTATCCATGGAGGCCTTCTTCCTTTTATATTTTATGAATGTTATGAGCACCTAGATTGCTTCAATATTTCTTTCTTTTAATGAAGTTTAATTTGAACTAGTGGGTATCATAGGTGTTCGAGATGTTGTAGAACTAGGAAAAAAATTATGTTTCCTATCTCCCAAATTATCTAAAGGTATAATTCATCACTATTTCCTTACCGAATTTGGTGGTATTGAAACATATTTCTTATTTTAAGAATAAGTATATAATAATATTTAGATGATTATCCAAATTGGTAGTATTAATATCTTATTTTATTTGTAATAGTTATTAGATGCACATGATAACTGAGAGATGGGTGAATTATTTGTACATTAAAACATTAAAAACCTCATTTAACATTCATATATGTGTTAGCCCTAAAACCCTTAACAATCATTAAACCCTTATCATGTATTAATAGAATCCAAACATGAAAAACAGCTATGCACAACACATAAAACACATAATAACACCAAATTTACATGGAAAACCCAAGAAGGGAAAAACCACAGTGAGGATTAACTCACTATATAATGTAATATTAGCAATGACTATAATAGGCTCACTGCCAAAAAGAAAGAAGGGATAACTACCAATTTGAATTGCTAACACTGCATCTCTTTTATGCTGAAGGTATAGTTCCACTGAAGCACAAACAAATCATTCAACAAAATAAAATGTAGACACCTTTTTGTCACTACATATGGGAGTAATGGGCATTAAAGCTTGCACTAATATCACCACACTTGATCACTTTCACATCTTTCACATCACACACACTTTTCACTTAATCTAGAGAATAAATCACCTTGTATTTATACCATCCTTGACCTAAAAAAATCTGAATTAAGTTAGCCTTAAGGAAAAGTATGCACCTCAACCATGTAACATCAAATAGGTCAACACCACACACTTCCACAGTAGAAAGAAGTGAAGGTAGATCATGAAAAAACTTAACTATGACCCAAATATACACGAAAATACTTCTCAACACTTCCACAAACAACAATTATCCTTCATAATTAGGGCTAAAATTTCAAGTCACCCAAACTAAAACTAACACTAACAAGGGACTCTAAAAACACCTCTCTAACTCTAAAAATATCTGATGGAACAAAAAAAAAACTCCACAACATCTCAAAATATTCCACGTCACCAAAATATTTTCCACTACTACTTCAATCACCTAAAACTTAAGAACACCTTAATTTTGTGCAACCAGACACACTGACACAGACATCCAACACATCAAACAACCTTGCAGAGCAACACAACACTTGAAACTTCAATGGAAGGTAGATATAGTAAGTGTAATAATTTTATTAGATCAAAGAGACAAGATCCTTCACTACAAAGAAATGCAAAGCAATCTCATTTCTCCTAGACACCTTGTTTTACTAGATAGAAATATTTTCAAACACATCTTCCATTGAAGAATGATCTGGGCCCTAAAAATTTAGATATAAAACCTCTAAAAACCTCTAATTTTCATATCAAAATTGCATGGGAATATCTTCAACCATGGAGAAATGTGGAGAAGAACATAGAACATCACTATGTCACACTAAAGTCTCTTTCATTCAAATTTTCTCAAAAGCACTTGGAAACCACTTTGAACCAACTTCATCAACAACATTACTTATCACATATATCAATGACAACATTTATGACAACACCACAACATAGTGCACAATGCTCTCCAACATCAACAATCTCCACCAACAAAAGTTAGACCAACAACCTCTACAACTATATTGAATTAAGACATCAATGGCAACACCAACAACATTCCAATACACTCTTCATAAAAAATTTTTAACATCAATGAAAAAACTAAACAAATCACAAAAACTCAAGCTTCCAACAATCTTCCCATTTTTCACTGATGGAAACATTAGTTTTGAAAACCATCAATAACAATAGCATACCAACAATTGTACAATAAGAAGTACTCCCACTGATTAGGGCAACTCATTACACTTCATACTCACATTCTCTTGCTCATTTTAGTGTAGAAAAATGTATCCTTTACATTTTAATGCTTATTTGTGCCCACCTAAATTAATTTTATGCTTCTTTATGCCTTAAATGGTCCTATTTTGCATCCACAAGCCCAATCCTTTATTCATTAAATAATTTTTAATTATTTAATTAATTCATTTTTTCTCTTTATTCTTCCCTTTATTAATTAAATAAATTTCATTTATTTAATTATGTCACTAAATAATCCCCTTTTCCTCTATAATTAAATAAATTTTTATTTATTTAATTATTTTCTTCTATAATTAAATAATTATTTTAATTATTTAATATTTTTTCTCTTTTCCCCACTTTTTGAGATTAAATATTGTTTTTAATTCAAAAGTTAGATTTACCTCTTCTTCTATAATTAAATAATTATTTCAATTAGTTAATTCATTAGCCTTTTCTCTCTATAATTAAATAAATGATATTTAATTGTTATTTATCTTTCCTTATCTCCCCAATTAATTTTTTTTTTTTAATCATTTTAATTATCTTTTTCCCTCTCAATTAAATAATTATTTTTAATTATTTATTATTATTTGTTCTAATGTTTCTTTTAAATAAATAAAACAATATTTTATTTATTTCTCCTATATTAATACTAAAATTAAATGCCTTTTAGCTCCTTCATCCATGACTTTCTTCTCTAGAATTAACTCACCCTTAGTTAAAATTATTTTCTAATTTAATCTTGTGTTACATCATTGTGATCTTTATTCTAGCCGCTCCTTAACCCTCTATAAGGTGACCTTTCATCCTCATTTGAGACACACAACAAGAAGATGATCACACACCAAGAAGGTGATCTTACACACTAAGCACTCTAGATCAAGAGAGCATCTTCAAGAGCATTATCAAGGCATTCAAGGGAAAATTATCAAAGTCTTATTGCAGCAATCAAGGATCCATTATCATGTTGAAGACATGCATGTTGATAGAGGAATCATGTTGATGTAGTAGTCAAGACCACTTCAAGTATTTCAAGATATCATCTTCATGATCAAGAATCACATCCATGGAGATTTCTACATGTTGATTTCATTCCAAGGTTTCAATATTGGTATGGTAAGTTGTGACTTATTGTTTTGAATAGGAAAAACTAAGTTCTGAGGACTTGAAATTATGGTTTAAAACAAAAAGATAACAAAATAAGTCCAAACAAGCAGATGGCTGTCCCAAAAAGGAAACGACAACACAAAGAGACAATAGGGTCCAAAAAAGGACTGCCCAAAAAGCTAGAAACAAACACCACCACACTACTCCAAGGTGTTCAACAACTCCTCAACCTCCTTTTCAACATCCTTGATATCCTGTAACCCCTGCTTGAGGATTGAGCCGTATGTGACGAAGTCGGGGTCTTCCTCTTAGTGTTAGCCCAGGTACGATTCGAAATCCCTTCACCAGCAGATCTGCAGCATCCTCTGTCTGCATCCAAATCCACGACCAGGGAACCCTTTTGATTTTTTTTGAGCTTTTCCACCATTGCATTGATGATAATGGTGTTATGCCTGGAAATTTTGTGATTGTTCACCATAGTGGCCCTAATATTTTGGCCTATCTTGGCCATATTGCACTCGATACTAGTCAATCTTTCCTCCTGCGAATGCTATCTTTTCCTTGGTAAGGGGGTTTCCTATCCTTCATTCTTTTTACAACTCCAGCTAATCTTCTGCTCCAAATCCATGACCCTGTTGCTTAGATCTATATTACGGCCTATCAAATCACAGACTTCCTTCTGGGTCCACTTGAGAATAGTGAAAAGGCCATCCGTACTTTTTTTCGCCACACTCACAATGTCCTCAGGCTTGAGCTTATTCAGGGCCGAATTAATTTCATCCTGATTAGGGGAATCAATAGGGGCATTCCCAAATCTTCCAGACGTAGGGGCACTAGGGGCTGACTCCTTACTGACCATAGGTTTATCAGAAAGAATTTCCATGGAATTCCCAGAATACGAGACAAGTTTCGTAACAGAGGTACCTTTAAAACCAGAGACCAAACCCGGAGTAGGGCAGCCAGGAGACAGCTAGGGATTAAGACAGGGTGGCGAGGTAAAACCCAGACTAGGGCACTCATGCAGAGGCTGCAACTTAGGACATGACGGCAGAGCAAAATCCTTAAGGGCATTCCGACAAGACATGGACAGGGGAGCATTGGTATTAGGACCAATAGGGGCACAAGCAGGGGGGCCCGGGGGTCATTCTCCCTACTACTTTCTGTATCCTCATCATCCAATTTTCTAATTTCAACAATTTTAGGCAAAGCAGGTAAATTTTGATAATGCTCAAATATGAGCTTGACAAGACCAGGGTGAATAATAGCAGTCCTCCTAGGGTTTCTTTCAACTTCATCAAGGCAATTCTTCAAAGAAGAGAATAAGTAAAAAGGCAGAGAGATACGAACCTTGTGACGGAAGTAGTTCAGAATGGAAAAGTGGTAACCATACACTCTGGTGAAGCGCCCGTCAACCGTGATATACTCCATAATAACTCTTAAAACTTTCCTCCAGATAGATTTGATGGACTCCACATCAAAGTAGCTATTGGCAACCTTAACCAACTTAGCCTTCTCCTTGTCTTTTTTAGGAAATTTAATGACCGCTTCATCAGAGAACCAACGGTCCCGATAAAATTTCACACCCTTTGTCGAAAGACTAGTTATCTCACCGATTAAATCCTCATTCAGCTTAACATTCCTGCCAAACAACACAATCTCACCATTTTTCCAATTTTTTACAAAATAGTCTAGCATCCCCTCGTCAGTACCATAGAGCTTTTCCAAATACAGGACTAAGCCTCCCTTTTCAATTCTTTCCCATGCTTTGTCGTTCTTTCTATGCTCCTGAAAATTGCTCGGCTCCACATGTTTTCTTTCTCCCCCCATTTTCAAAGCTCCATTAAACAACACCCTACAGTTGCTCTAGGTCTCGTTTAAGCATATTTTATCAAACACCCGGAAAGCGTGCCAAAGACTCTTCTTGAAAAGAAAATGACATGGGATCCCATCAAATCTAATAAATTGGCGATACCTAATCTTCTCCAAGCTTCGCAGTGAAATAGAGCTTCTCTTCATGCTGCTTGAATCATAATAAATTGGCTCTTTCACTTAGGGTTGGAGGTAGTCATTCTTCCTCCGCATGTTTTCCCCCACCCTTCTTTACCCCTTCATTGGTGAAGTAATCAGCCACCTTATTGGCTTCTCTATAGGCATGGAACACTTTTACTTTATCGGTGCCAATACAGATTTTGGTATCTTTGATCCACTTTTGATAGTCCTGAGGAGGGTATTAAAGATAGAAAGCATTAATATATTCAGCGAGATCCGCGCTCCAGCCATAGAAATTTAGTGTTAAATCTTGAAAGCTAAGCTAACCTCATGATAAGCCCTACAACTTCACTAACATGATTAGTTTGGGTGCGATAATCCCCACGGCAAAAACCGGCAAAAAGCACTGAATTTATCCGCTTAAAACACACCCACTGCCAGCTTTCCCTGGGTTGCCTTTAGCCACACCATCAAAATTGGCTTTCACCCAACCCAAAGGTGGCAAAGACCAACTAACATTCTCCCTCCCACAAACAACAGGTTTAAGGATATTTGACCCAACTAGTTTTGAGTTCCACTTTTTAGCCATAGCAATATCGAAAGAAGACCAGTTAGCTTTATCAACCATTTTTCTTGGAATTAAAGATAAATTTTCCTTTATAGCCCTTACGATTTTAGCATGCAAGTCCCCTTCCAACATCTCTTTATCCCTAAACACTATGTTGTTCCTTTCCTTCCAAATATTCCAAGACACAAAAGGTAGAACAAAAGACCATAGCTTTAAACAAAGAGTTTTTTTGAAGGAGATTTTGCCAGCTAACATAGAAGAAATCTTTCCACGAGGCGGGGAAACCAAACCATATCAAAAGCTTCATTTTACCCGGATATTTCAAACAAAAAGGAAATGAAAGAAAAAAGATGATTAACCGTCTGACTTCATTCCTGCACATATAACACTTGTTTGGTAATTGAATTCCTCTTTTTCCAAGATTATCCAGAGTGAGAATTTATTCTGTAACATAATCCAGTAGAACATATTTATTTTAGGAGTCAAGTGATTAATCCAAGCCTTAGCCTAGAAGGGAGGAGGCTCCACCAGGAGAACTAACTAGCATAGGCGTGGGAAAGAAACTAAAAAATACCCGGAGGTTGTCCTAAGCAGGAACAACAAGATCCTCACGGTGATGAGCTAGTCTTGCAGGGTACAGAAAGGCCAACTAAAATAGAGACTAGATCTAGACTAATGGTCTTCAAATCAACCCAACCCCCATTCCTCTAGTAATCTTTAACCAAAACTCCAAATTCCCTTTTACAATCATTCATCCATTTACTGAATTTCTCAATTTTGATCAAAGGATCTTTAAAAAGCCACCTGTCTTCCCAAAACCTTACATAATTTCCTTTTCCAATCAACCAACCAATTCCCTTTTCCAACAACTTTCTACCTCTACTCATATCATTCCAGCAAACAGACCCACGAGGTAAAAAAGAAGAATTTATGATCTCATTAAAAGACTCACAGTTATTAAAATATTTGGCTTTTAAGGTATCACGCCATTCTCCATTCAAAGTAAGAGTTCTCCAAAGCTGTTTAGCAAGAAGGGACAGATTCAAAACTTTAATTTTCCTTAAGCCGAGGCCCCCTCTCGATTTGGGTCTACAAACCAGATCCCATCCAACAAGTGGCATTCTCTTCTTGTCCTCCACACCAGACCAGAGAAACCTTTTCTGAATTTTTTCAATGGCCTCAACATATTTAGCAGGAATTTTAAATATACTGAGAGCATAAACAAGAAGATTTTGCAAAGAAGCCTTAAGGAGCTGGATTTTTCCAGCTTGACTGAGAAGAGCTCCTTTTCACCCCGATAACTTCTTATTGAATTTTTCAACCAAAGAAATCTAGAACGAGTCCGATGGTTTAGAGCAAAGAGGCAAACCAAGATAGGTTGACAGAAGAGGCTCAATCTGGCATCCAAGAATCTGAGCAAGTTTAAATTGTCTATGCTCCGGAGTATTGAGGAAGAAAATTGAACTCTTAGCCCTATTAACAACTTGCCCAGAAGCAGATTCATAGAGATTCATAATTTTTTTGAAAGTCTTAGCTTCAACCACAGTAGATCTACCCATGAGAATGGTGTCATCAACAAATTGTTGGTGGGAACAAGTTAGAAGAGAAGAGGAAGGTCTTAAACCAGCAAGGGATCTTTGATCAATAAGCTTTTTAATATTTCTTCCCAAACTCTCAGCCAATATTGTAAACAGAATAGGAGAAATAGGATCACCCTGTCTAAGGCCTCTGGAAGTTTGAAAAAACCTCGAAGGTGATCCATTCACAATGACAGAAGAAATAATTGTCGAGACAAACTGGTTCACCAACTGAATGACTCTGTTATTAAAGCCAAACTTGACCAGGATTTTAAATAAAAAATCCCAATCAACCCGATCATAGGCTTTGGAAATGTCCAGTTTAAGAATAAACCCTTCAGTCTTTGAAACCATTAACGAATGTAAATTCTCATGAACAGTAACAACAGAGTCCAGAATGTACCTACCTAGCACAAAACCATTCTGCTGCGGAGCAATCATTTGAGGAAGCACAAAAAGCATTCTTGTAGTTAAAACCTTCGAGATAATTTTATAAATAGAATTGCACAGGCTAATTGGCCGAAAAGCTTGAAACTCCGAAGCCCCAGTTTTTTTGGAATAAGGACCACAAAAGTAGCATTCAGTTCTTTCAACAAACATGTTGATCCAAATAATTCCTTGACAGCATTCACAACATCCAACTCAACAATTTCCCAAAACACTTGGAAGAAGAATAAGGGAAATCCATCTGGTCCAGGAGCTTTGTTACCATCAAAAGAGAAAACAACTTTCCTTATTTCAGCCTTGGAAGGAATAGCAGTGATCAAAGAATTTTCATTATGACCAATCACCTGAGGTATAGCCTCGATCAAGGAATCTTGAGCTTCAGGAACAATCTCTCCATTACAAGAAAGAAGGTTGCTAAAGAAAAGGACAGCCTGTTCCCTGATATCATCTTCCTCCTCAAACCTCGTCCCATTTACATCAATGTGAGCGATTCTATTAGCAGCCCTATGTTTCGAAGCAGACAAATGAAAAAATCTGGTATTCCTATCTCCCTCAGTCAACCAAGACACCCTGGATCTTTGCCGCCAAAAAACTTCCTCTTTAGCAATGATGTCATGCAATTGAATGAGAAGTTCATTTTCCTTTTCTCTGTAATTGTCAATGTACCCCCATTTCTGGATTTTAGCCTGGATCTCCTGAATTTTTCCCTAAATTTCCGTCTTAGTTCCAAAAATATTCCCAAAGGCATCCTTTTTCCATCTTCTCACATTAGTTTTCACTTCCTTTAATTTTTTAGCAATCATGAACATCGCTGTGCCAGTAATATCAATATTCCACCATCTACTAATTTCCTCAAAAATTTGAGGATGAGAAAGCCAAAAAAATTCAAATCTAAAAGGGAAGTTATTTTTCACCTTAGTAGGATCCGCCAAAAGACAAATGGGAAAATGATTAGATCCCACCCTTGACAAGGCTCTTAAAGCACAAAAATAGTCTATAAACCATTGACCAGAAACAAGGGCCCTATCAAGTCTCACTTGGATCAAATCAGGCCCTAATCTCCTATTGGTCCAGGTATATGAAGCCCCTTGTAGGTCTAGGTCTATCAAGGCATTACTGTTAATGAAGTCAAATAGACCTGATTTACTATCCCAGTTGATTTGAGAACCCCCAAATTTCTCATCATTCA